>VUQG01003247.1:0-14111 GCA_015106755.1 Etia nguti
GCTCCTCCACATCGAAAGGAGCCAGCTGAGGTGGTTTGGGCATCTGACAAGGATGCCTCCTGGGGACCTCCTGGGTGAGGTGTTCTGGGCATGTCCCACCGGGAGGAGGCCCCGGGGAAGACCCAGGACACACTGGAGAGATTATATCTCTCGGCTGGCCTGGGAACGCCTTGGTGTTCCCCCGGACAAGCTGGAGGAGGTGGCTGGGGAGAGGGAGGTCTGGGCTTCTCTGCTTAGGCTGCTGCCCCTGCGACCCGGCCCCGGATAAAGCAGAAGAAGATGGATGGATGGATGGATGGTGTTTAGATACTTCATGATTCTCTTCAGGTCATGCTCATGTTTCATGTTCATGTTTATTTTCATAGCTTCCTGCATGCTCCTGCTCTGAGTCATGATCATGTCTTTTTTCACAGTCATCACAGTCTAGTTTTTCCCAGTTTAGGTTTTAGTTTTAGTTTTCGCCACTGCTCATTTTTTGCCTTATTTTGTATTCATGTTTTTCTGCCAAATAAACGGCTCGACTTTTTTTAAAGTTCAGCTCCGTCTCTTCCGTGTCCGCTCTTGGGTCCGCATCAAAAACACACGGGCTTCGCAGCCGTGACACTTACTTATACAGACAGATAGATAAGTATTCGTTTTTCTTAAAATGGAGCAGCCCCTCACCTATACCCTGTGTCACCTTCTTGGATTGGTTGAAGCCGTCAGGTCTAGTCCAGCTGTAACCTTGACAGCGGTCCAGCGGCCTCTTGTCGAGGTAAAAGTGGCAAAGTGGAGACTCAATACAACACCACTGGAAGGGCAGGAGATCTTCATCTGAAGAGAGAAGTTTAATGAAATAACATAGTCATGTTATTTCATCAAGTGGCTGTGACAAGGTTGTACATTATTAGAGAGACACTAATATGTTAGTTAGTAGTTATACTAGTTTTGTGGCTGATGTGACCAAAAAAAAATCCCTGTATTACCAATATGTTTCTGTATGCTGTATCCAGAGAAGTAGCGTTCATTGTATCCAGCTAGCAGGGCACCATCAGGTTCATACACACACCTCTTCCCTGAGCCATATAGATTGGACAGGACTGAGCAGAAGGTCTGCCCCTGTGCACTCCCCCACCGCTGACCCCTTAGCTTCCCCACAGTTGGACTAGGCACAGATGTATCCTGCATAAATGACAGATCCTCCAGAACCTGGTTACGTGTGCAGGGACAGGCAGGCAGCCCTTTTGTCCACTCATCAGGATCAGGCTCCATCACTGCCCACTCCTGGCACCTGAAGCCGGGATCTACAACTGACCCCACCGGTCCTGTCAAATCATACACCAGCTGGCCTAAGTTCCCCATGGGTCCTTTCACTTGCTGAGGCCTGTATCTTCCCCCAGGGCCAAAGAGGTTTTCAGGAGGGACTGGGATTTCCTTGATGGACAGCTTTCCATTTGTGTAGCCGATAAGAGCATCGTGGTATTTTCTCTGACCTGGGCCCCATTTCATCTCCCCGTATCGCAGGAGGGCAAAGGAACGTGCTCCATCTGTGGTCAGGATACACTGGAAAGTGTTGCTCTAAAAATGACAAACATTAACTTTAACTAATTCATCATGTTCCAACAATAACGAAATCTAATGAATTCAATCATTTATTCAAAGTGGCTAATAAATGTATATTTTTGTTTTAATGTACTTTGCTTCTAATATTGTCAGTACAAAAGAGCAACAGGACCTTAGATACAGTGTAACAGTGATCTAGGATGAAGACAGGTGGCAGCAGATATCACTGCACTCTGCATTCAAGGCCTTCAGTGTAACACAGCCCCAAGGTGGCACCAGAGCTAAACAAAACAGCATGTTCCAGGACTCAGGGCTGAATGCCTTTCTTTCAGCTCACTGTTCAAAAGGCTCACGTTGCATAAAAGAATAACACTTAAATTAGGTCCGTCTGACTGGTAACCAGTTACACTCCCTGCTCAATCAAACCTTTTACTGAAACTGGTACATAAGAGATTTCAGGAACAGGTAGAGCCTGAATCAGAGGTTCAGATCATAAATTGGTCATTAACTTTTCTTACGGAGCATTTTATCCAGTAAACACCATGAATATGAACTTTTATCCATAGCATGCATATTTAGCACAGTATTATAGTAAAAAAAAACACACACGCAAAAAAGCATGTTACTGCATTTTTGTGAGATGAAGTTTGGTAGTTTTGACAATAGTATAACAAAGCAAAACTTTTACAAACATCATTAACATCAAAATCTAAACTGCTCTTCAAACAATTTTGCTCTTTTTATATTGCTTTCATATGAAACTACTGATTATGACCATATGATATGTTTGTGTGACATGTCCATATAAAATAAGAATGCAAGCAATGTTGGCTGACACTCACCTCTGAGAAGTTGACCTTCTGGAAGCAGACAGGCATCACATCGTCCCACGTGATTTTGAGGATCCAGGCAGGGGTAAAAGCTGGCTTGTTTTTCAGGCGCTCAAATTTTGTTACTTCCTCAGCCGTACGATTAACCACTACCTGGGAGTAGACATCTGACACCATCTGTGTGTGGTATTCCTAACATTTAACAAGAAAGGGACTATTAAAATAAAGCAAGTACACCATGGTGAGCTTGCTCTGTAAACTGTATCTCTGAAAAAGAAAAACTAGGTTGTTCTTTGTCTTGACCTCTGGTTTTAATTTATTGTTTCAACCAAACAAAATCATGTAAAATGAACTTCAAACGTCATTTTGATCCTAGCTCAACAATGACATCTGATGGCATTGAACCTGATAGAGGAGCCGTCCATTCCCTTGGGTGAGGTCTGCATCATCCCAGAACACAGCTAACAAAGTCAAGTTTGTGTCGTCAGGGAAACCACTGCCGAAAGGAGACGGGAGGAGATACTGCTCATTCTCAACAACAGATTGAAACTGGACAAGCCCATTATCAGAAAACTAAGAAAACAAAACGGAGAGACAATATCGGACACACATTAAAATACCAATCTTCTCCTACGAAACTCAATATTTATGGCTAATTTTACTGTATAATAACATGCCCTCCTCAGTATATTTACTTCATTATAAAGAGCTGAGTGCATGAACTCCTACTGCTGGAAACCTTTAAGTAAAATATACATTATTGGAAATTTTTGGGGGCTAATACCCTGCTGCAATCAGTACATCGCGTGTATGTATAATTCAACAAATGTATAAGTCAGAAAATGTCACTCTCATTTCTGAAATGTGTTGTTTCTATTATATTACTGCATTTGCATCACAATTTAAACATTTCTCAATATTTGCTGCAACTTTGAAGGAAGATTCTACAACATTATAAAAAATTGGGCACTTTCGTTTTAGTATTTATAGGGGAGTGTAGTAAGAACTCACATAAATCCTGTCGTACAGTTTCCCCATGAAGGGGAAGCCCATTGGTGGTGTGATATATGGAGAATTTCCATCTTCTGCGTCTATGTTTACTTCATTATCCCCGACATCATCTCCATAAGGGAACAGATTGCCCTCTGTGGGGGGAATAACAGAAAATTAATAAGTTACAAATTAATGTGAACTATATTTCACCACACAGTCATCAACTAAACAAATCAGTTTGCTATAAGCATGTGCAATTATTGTTTTGATTGTCACATGTTTATGTGTCATTAACAGTAATCCAACTGAGCTTTACTGCTACCCTAACATACTGGGAGCTAGACTATTGTCCTTTTTACTAATGCAACGTGCTGAAAACTTTCTTGAACCACCCTAAGTGGTAATATAAGGAAGCACTTTAGATCCACAACCATCGACTGAAAACGTGTACATTAAGGTTTTCTTATTTCTTTGTTTTTTGTTTTCATTTTGTTTTCTCATTTTGCAGCAAAGTTAGCTTAATCGGTAAGGCAACGCAGGTATAATAACAAACGCCTTATTAATTACACAATATATTTTAATTAAGTTACATGAATACCCTTCAAATTAATTTCAAGAAGCTTTGCATTATTCGCAGGTTGTAAGTGATAATGCTAGTTTCAAATAGAATTTGCAAATTTAGCGCGCCAGAAGGGCTTACTGATAGATGCTTGTAGCACTGTGAAAACCTTGTTTTGTTTGGATAATGCACAATTTGATCAAAAGAAAGTTTTGAGAGCATAAAATAAGAAAATATTTACATTCCAAACACAAACATCAATGTATAATTATTAAGGTGATTAACTAAGATATAGCCAACCCGTCAGAGTTATCCTTCTGCATAGTGTGCTGTTACTCAGACAGGAGCAGGCATGAGACCCTGGTAGGTTAATACAGGATGATTCCCCAGGACATGGATGGATTGACACACACTCATTCAAGTCTGCACATCCTTCTTTTCCATGACCGTTATCATTGGTGGGCTTCCAGCCCTGATTGCACGAGCATTTAAAACCTCCTACATTGTTGATACATGTGGCAGCAGAGTGACAATTCCCATTCATGGCATTGCATTCATTAATATCCACACACAATGGCCCCAAACTCATAAACCCTGGCATACATATACAAACAAATGACCCTGGGGTGTTGTGACAGTGAGCAAGAGGGTGGCATGGTTTGCTCAAGGCAGCGCATTCATCCACATCTCTGCACCAGGAGCCGTTTCCATTGAAACCTGTTGGGCAGTGGCATGAAAAGGATCCGGGTGTGTTCAAGCAACGTGCGAGTGGGTGACAAGGTGAATCCTTGCATTCATCGGTGTCAACACATGCCAGCTTCTCCTCGCGATATCCCAATGGGCAAGAGCAGTTGTACGATCCAGGCAGGTTTTTGCAAACTTGGTCAAAGCGGCAGGTGTTGGTGTCTTTGCATTCATCTATATCCTCACAGCCTGAGCTAATGGTTTTGTATCCCGGAGAGCACTGACAAAAGAAGGACCCTATGGTGTTGTTACAAAATGAGTGCTCAGGACACTGGGTGTTTTCTGGTTCGTGACACTCATCCACGTCCTGACACTCAGTACCATTCATTTTGAACCCTTCATTACAGAGGCAGTCGTAAGACCCATGGATGTTGACGCATGTGGAATGGGGCTGGCACACTGAAGAGTTTGAGCACTCATCCACATCTACACATTCCGTATTGTTACTCCAGAATCCTTTGACACATTCACAGTAATATGAGCCAATAGCATTGACACACGTTCCATTGGTGCAAAGCTCCCCTAGTTCTTTGTTACTGCATTCATCAACATCCACACACAAGTTATCAACGCTGGAAAATCCTCTGTCACAAGGACACAGGTAACTGCCGTTGGTGTTGATACACCTGCTATGTTCGGGACAGGTAATGTTATCTAGGCATTCATTGATCTCCTCGCAGACAGTGCTATTTCCTTGGTAACCTTCCCAGCATTTACAAAAGGAAGATCCAATTGTGTTTAAGCAGCTGGAAAACTTAGGGCACCGGGTAAGGCCAAGGGAGCACTCGTCTATGTCCACACATAGAGTGCCATTCCTTGTGAAACCGGGGTCACAGGTACATTTGTAGCTCCCTTCTAGGTTAGTACAGGTACTGTTGTCAGGGCAAGGGAAGTCACCTGTCGCACATTCATCTATATCCAGACAGTGCGTCCCGTTGTCTTGAAAACCACTCCAACACGTGCAGATGAAGAAACCTTTTGTGTTGACACAGTAGGAGAAGGCAGGGCAGATTTGATCTTGTAATTTGTCACATTCATCCACATCCTGGCAGTCAGTTCCTGTTCCTTCATAACCATCTGTACACTGACAGTAGAAGGAACCTACATGTCGAAGGCATTTGGCGAGTGGGTGGCAGTTGGCACTAGCATTCAGGCAGGTTGTTTCATTCACGCATGTGCCCTTGTTGTACTCCCGTCCCAAGATACATGAACAGGTGTACGATCCGGGAATGTTGCTACACGTCATGTTCCTGCTACAGGCTGTGGTCAGCTGACATTCATCCACATCATCACACACAAAGCCGTCACCCTGGTATCCATCCTTGCACTGGCAGCGGTAGGACCCGTTGGTGTTGAGGCATAAAGCCAGGTCGCTGCAGTTGTGTGGCAGGGTACTATTCTCCTCGCATTCGTTCACATCATGACAGTCAAAGCCATTTCCCTCCATGCCAGGTGGGCAGACACAGGAGAATGATCCAGGTGTGTTAGTGCAGCTGGCAGCTGGGTGGCATCCTTCGTTTTGGCCTTGGCACTCATCGAAGTCTATAATTTATCCAAAATGGGACAGTGTCAACGAAACAGCTCCGAATGGTGCTAAAAAAAGCTCAAAAGAAAGTCCACTGATTGGTGCAAAAGAACCAATTATTGCATTTGAAGTTTAAATGAGGATTTATTACTTACCAGAGCAGTTTTTCCCATCACCCGTAAAACCGCTGAGACAGAAACAGGAATGGCTGCCCACTGTATTGACACACTCAGCAAACTCACTGCAATCCTGTTGCCCTGTCTCACATTCGTTCACATCTACAAAGGTAACAAGAAATGAGGTGTAAGGTAGGGTAGAAAAAAGGGAAATAATTTACAGTCAAATATACAAATATTAGGAAATAAATACTACAAATGAAGTAACTCATTATTCTGGACCCAGGAAGAGTGGGTGGTTTGTTAATCAGTATTGAGCCTGGTTTCTTAAACAGTTTGAATAAAAGGCCCAATCAGACAGTAAATGAGAGATACACAATTATATTATTGAGAATTTTGTTTGTTTAACTTTATAATGAAGTGTTAAACATGCTTTGACAGAGTAATTGTGAGACATATGAAAAGTTTGTTTTACCGACACACTGTGTTCCATTGAGAGTGTAGCCCTGTTTGCAGATGCAGGAAAATGATCCAGGGATATTTTTACACTCCATTTCATTTTGAGGACAAACATTTTCCCTCTGGCACTCATCTATGTCAGAGCAAGTCAGTCCATTACCCGTGTAGCCCAAGTCACAGACGCACTGGTATCCAGTTGGTGAACGGTGGCACAGGCCACGACTGTGACACGCAGGGACACACAGTGGGCTGGGTGGCACACAAGTGTTATTAAAGGCCACTGTACCATTCAAACATGAGCAGACATGAGAACCAGCCGAGTTGATACATGTTGAGAAAGCGGGGCAGGTTGTATTAGAGATGGAGCATTCATCCACATCCTGACAGAAGAAGCCATCGCCTCTGAAACCCTCCTGACAAGTGCATAAGAAGTTCCCTATTAAGTTAGTGCAGATTGCCCGTGCGTGGCATATATCCTTCTGAGAACACTCGTCTGCATCCACACATTGAGTGCCGTTTGCTACAAAGCCACTCTTGCAGGTACAGGTGTATGAGCCTTGCGTGTTGATACACGTGGCATGGACATGACACGGGTTGTCTTTACACTCATCAATATCGATGCAATTCATGTTGCTCCCAGGGCGGTAGTACCCAACCCGGCATGGGCACTGGTACGCCCCATCGGTGTTATTGCACTCTTCATTCACACCACAGGGATTGTTCAATTCCTTGCACTCATTTATATCTTGGCAAAGAGTACGGTTAATCAAGATGTAGCCAGACTGACACAAGCATGAAAAGGAACCCGGATTGTTGACACATGTGGCTTTATTTCTGCAACCTCCGTTATCCACCAGACACTCATTTATATCCCTGCACTGCTTTATCCCATCTCCAGAATAACCCACCTGACAAGTACAGTTGTAGGAGCCTGGAAGGTTAATGCAAAGAGCACTGGTGTGGCACCTCTTAGCCTGCGAGCATTCATCCACATCCTCACAGGTAAAACCGTTCCCCCTGTATCCTTCCATGCACTGACAAGAGAAGGACCCAGGTGAATTTGTGCAGGTTGCGTAGGGGCTGCAGCGGCCGGGCACGCACTCATCCACGTCAATGCATTTGGAGTTATTGAAGATGAAGCCGCGGCCACAGTCACAGTAGTATGAGCCACCAGTGTTCACACAGGTAGTGGTAGAAGGACAGATGTCAGTTCTTTCACATTCATTTATGTCGTTACACTGTCTTCCGTTTCCAACAAAACCTTCTGGACAAGAGCACTCATAACTGCCCATCCTGTTGATGCACACCGCCCTGGGGTCACATTCATTGTTTCCATTGCATTCGTTTATGTCTACACACGTCAGCCCATTTCCAGCAAAGCCACTTTTGCAAGTACACATGTATGACCCTAGGCTGTTTTCACAATCTGCAAATTTGCTGCAGGTGTTAGTGGCACATTCATCTGTGTCCACACAATTCCTTCCATTATTTTCAAAGCCAGGGTTGCATAGGCAACTGTAGGATCCAGGCAGATTTCTACAACCTTTGTAGCCACGTCCAGAAGGACACACATTAGGAGTCTCTGAGCATTCATCTACATCCAGACACAGGTACTTTCCATTGCCCTTATAACCAGGATTACAGGTACAAAGGTGAGACCCTGGGGTGTTGGTGCAGGTGGCGTTCCAATGGCAAATATTCGGTGTTGTGCATTCGTTAATATCAGTACACTGAAAGCCATTACCACTGAAGCCACTTTTACACTCGCACTTTCGTCCTCCCTCATTGTTAGTACAGAGGGCATATTCATGGCAACCCCCATTGTCTCTTTGACACTCATCTACGTCCTGGCAGTTTGTACCATCTCCAGTGTATCCACTGCGGCAGATACAGTTATAGCTGCCTAAGGTATTGGTGCAGTCTGCCTGTTTGTGGCACTTGTTCAGGCCACTGCCACATTCGTCGATGTCGCTGCACACCAGACCTTCGCCCTGGTAGCCCATTCTACACACACAGGTAAAGGTGTCTTTGATCTTTAGACAGTCAGCGTTGGGGTCACATTTGCTGCCTGCTTCCTCACAGTACCTCAGATCAACTGAAAAGAACATAAAGACAAGAAATGAGCTTGAAAGAAAATTCACTTGATCATGTGTCAGCTGAGAGTATTATGCTTGTATCTATTATATCTGTGTTTGCTAACTTGAAGTCTGATACCTGCACTGCAGCAATCCAGTACTGCAAATAGACTGAACAGCCACAGGAGTGAAAACCTGTGAAGGCAAAAAAAAAAAGAAAATTATGGGAACTGCCCATAACTATTTAAAGTAGCACATGCAACAATACACTTTTTCTAGAAACATTGTAGGCATTCTGTACCATTGTGTATTTTATATTTATTACTACTTGGACAATGGATATACATGAAAAGAGATACATTCAGTTCATACAAAGGTAAGCAGAGAGGAATTTCATCCAACTTGCACATTTTATAGCACTCTAAGTACAGAAAAACACCTATTTTACACCCAAGTGGCCTCAGTTTCTACCCTATGTAGAATGAGGTGAAATGTCATCCAGGTTTGTTTGTCAAGCCTTGGTGTGTAACTAGGCTTTTGTAACCAGAGAGTATGTGTTACCTCTTTTACTCTACTTACAGGCCTACTTTCATCACTCATCATCATTGTTATGGTTGATTTAACACAAATAAACCTATAGGGTTATCTTGACTCACCATCTAAGTAGGGCTGTCGTTTGCTCTTGCTTATCAAATGTCTCAATAAGAAAAAACATGTTTCTGTCGAGTTCCTCAAAATATACTACGGCTACATCATACCATAAAGTTAGATCTCCTAGAGTTAATGCATTCACTTAAAAAAAAAAAAAGAAGTGTCAAAGTAAGCGTATCACTTTCTAAGACAGTGGAAGAGCATGCCTAAATATTCCAACCTGGTGTTACCGTAAATGAAGACATCGAGTTTTATGTTTAGAGCAAATGTTTTATTTCACCTAAAGATAAACGCCCCAACCCGATTAAGGAGCTCTACTTGACTTTGGATGTAAACAATCAAAACACAAACTTTGCTTCAGGGTCCTTATTGATCTTTGTGTGTTTAATTTATGTCGTTTGTCTGAAAATGAGAAATATATTTTGCTGACTTGTAAGATCTGGCAGTTTTTTGGCTTCTGAACAAAACGTGGTGTGCTCCACAAACTGGGTGATGGTATTAAAGATTAAAAAGCAAAAATAGTGTTGATGACGTTATAGTTTTTTGGCATTATGATGACAAAATTTTCAGTTTTTTGTGGACTTCAGAGAAAGATTAAGAAATTAAGGTAATTACAATGCTCTGCTCTGATAATCCACATTTACAAGGCAAAAAAAAGTGAAGCACTTTTATTATTTATGTATTTGTTTTTTGCTTTTGTTTTGGGGTTGTTTTTTTTTAGTTTACCTAACCTGTACATTTTAAAAAGGATCATATAATTTCCACTGCCATAGTTTTACTTGGCTAGCTCTGCATGATTAAAGGTTCGAAGTAATTACAGCCGGCAGCTATAGGATTTTTAACTCCGATATGGATACCAATATTTGGGGATTTAAAAGTACTATATTCCAATACATCAGACAACTTTTAAAATTTATTCAGACACACAAAATTAAAACAGGTTTTTATAACCTTTGTTACATGGAGTTTTTTTTAATCTACTCACTTGCACTTATCCCCAATTGCTCGGATCAGCAGCCATGTAGTTGTATTTGTGGCATTCCAAACACTTGTGTTATCAACACGGAAGTTCCAAAATGCCTTCTGGTGCACAAACTATCCAAAATCAATATGCCTGTGTCTTTATGTTTTGAGCATTTGAAAATGCCGTATTAATGTGAGTGGAGGAGACAACGTCATTACAGGCTAAATACCTGGAACTCTCCTTCCGTTTTAAACTGGGAGAGCCTGCTGAATGAGAGTTAAAATGTCTCCACTATCCAAAAAAAGAAGTCCAGTTGCCTTCTTTTCAGGTGCTCAAGACTGTGCAACCCTCATAGCATAGTTGAAGGGTGTTTCTCTCATCTCTTCTTTACCTTAAAAAATGTTTTTTAACTTTTCTCGGCTTTGATAAATTGCAACACCGATAAAATGGCAAATATCTAACACTGGCGGGCGATATTGTCAGCCAGTATTATTTGCTGATTGGTTGAGGTCTAAAAAACCTCCTTATTACTGGGCCTGGGTGCAGATCACATTAGCGGTATCTCCTTTCACCGATATTATACAAATCCAAAAATTGAAAAAATATTAGAAAAATATTTGAGTGTTTTGAACTAATTTCTGTTTTTTCAGCTCACATAAATTGGTTGTGACTACACTTGCTCAGGTTTTCAGTATTTGAAACTTTGACCTTGTTTAATATGAACACCTATCACAGGAAAAATAAGTATAGGCTCCTTATACATATACAACTATAGGTGATAAATTAAACTCAGAGTCTGGACTGTGAGATGTTTTTCAGTTATTAATGTTTAATCTGTAGAGGGCTTCGGATTAAAATCTTTTTTTAATGTCATGTAATTTTCCAGCCACCAAACCATTTTTATGGGAAATGACTCAAAGTACAGTTGAGCTAAATCATGAGAATAATACCAACAATCTTCTGTTTCTTCTGCTCGAATTACCATCTAAAAGTTAATACTGTCTTGGGCATGCAGCACTATTGTCTGTGTCTCAGGAGAAGGTTCTGGATGGACAGTCAGTACTGAGGCTGACTCCAGTTACATCAATGTGGACACGCCTAGTGTAAATCATATTAATCTTCCTTGAGGGAGACCTGCTTTAGCAAATGACAAATAAGAAGTTCATTGCCTTGAACACTCATACCTTTGTTAAAACTTTATGTACTTTGAATTTTTTTATCGGTTTGCTGTTCCTTAATCTAACTCTCTACACTTTCTGTGAGTGGAAAAGGTTGGACCATTTAAATAAAATACCAGTCTCATGTCAAGCTGTACCTGATTAGCTTAGCATGGCACAAAGACTCTAAACATGGAAACAGATATTCCCTGCACAGCCCAAATTAAAAGACTCAAGCTTATTAACATATTATATCTTCTTTGTTTAGCTGCAAAAAGTAAAAGGAAAAAAGACCAAAATGAGCTGTTCATAGTTTAATTCATACTAAAAGCAGGTTTTGTAAAAGGTTTTAGAGCCATCCTTCTCACCCCTCCTGGTATTTAACAAAGCTAACGATATTCTAACTGTAGCTTTAGCTGGTTTGTGTTACTAATGTGCCGATTACAAGAAGCTCAATTTTATCTTATTTTAAATATTTTTATTTTTATCATATTTATAAACATTCTGCAGTAATTAATAGCCAGAAATTCACAACACAGACTGCTGACTAAAGTCAGCGTTGAAATAAAAGACATCTGGACTTCACACTTATTTGCACCTTTTTTTAAATAGTAAGAAACCTTTAGTTTCTTAAGGTATCTCTATAGACTCTACTAAACTGTAGACATTTGTGTTTTTAACAATGGGTCCACAGGGGAAAAATGATATTTTCTGAGCAGCATTTCTTTATTGTGTAGAAAAAACTGAGATGCACTGTTGAAATTTCACTTCTTTTTATATTAAAGGGGATTAAATGCATGGTTAAACGTCTTTATACTGAGAGAAAGGGGAGTTTCTCTGGTTCGGCCCACTTAAGATTAAAGTGAGCTGGATGTGGCCCTCAATACAAAATGACTTTTACAGCTTTAACAGGTCACAGTTAACATACACTTGTATTTGCCAAAGTATGTCACAAACTGATCCATGTAACAGTCCAGTGAAGCTTTCATGCTTTATTTATATTCAAGCTGACATTAATTTTTAATAAAAATATCAGTGCTTTAGTGAAATGCGAATAATGATTATTTTACGTTACCTTTACACGTAAAGGCTGGGTAACTCTGCGTCATGACAGTGCCTTGCCACCAACAAAAGAATAAAGCAAGATAAGAATAAAGTAGTGGAGATCCTTCCTCACCTCATATTTCTGAGTCCTCTGGTCCTGTTTAAGTCTGAAATGGGGTAGAGAATGTGGGCTTGCCACCTCCAGATCCCTCTCTTTCTCTGCTCCTTTCCCCACAGGGTTGAAGTTTATTTCTCGAGCAGCTTCTCTCGCTTTCTTCTCCTCCAACTCTACCTGGATTTCTCCACCCCTCTGGGTACAATAGCCCATCGCATCATACTGTCCACTGCCTTGACATCTTAAACCTCTGGGAAGGGGAACACCCATGTTGCCCTGATGTATCAGCTCATACACAACAAGTGGAACAGCCCCCGAGGCCCTGGTTTCTCCTCTCCATTGCAGACAAAAGACGGCAAAATAATTTCTATTCACCTGTTTAGCACAGATGAAAGAGATCTGAAGCCTTCTAGTGATATCTTAGAGGTTTGATTGTGTTACTCAGAAGAAATCCATTTAAATGTTTTTTTCTTTTTTTTGCCTGTTTCTTCTTCAGCAATCAGAATTATTGTCTGAAGACCAGCAAAGATGCCCAACAGATTTACTTTACCAAGTGGATTACTATGGCCTTGCCATATTGGTCCATTTGATTGACCTTTGTTATTATTATTTATTTCATTTTCTTTGAAGTTATTAAAGACAAGAAAGACATTACTGGGGGATAGAAAAGAAGGAAAGAAAGAAGGAAAGAAAGAAAGAAAGAAGGAAAGAAAGAGGGACAGTGAGAGAAGACACTAAATAAATCTGATGGATCACCTGTTAAAAGAAAAAAAAAAAAAGAATACAAGCAAAAAGAGATCAACACAATAAACATGACACTACTGCAATAACCTAGATACATGTAAGTAACAGTAAATACTAAATATTGAATGTTATTGTGTAGCACACAAGACCAACAGCGCACAATGGTAGCAGCCAATAAAGATATAGTTTGTGTCTGTGAGCACCTGTGTGCACAACTGTGTGGATCAGCACGCTTGTATTCAAAAGGTTTCTCCATGTAGCGATCTGCTAGAGGGTGTGGGGAGCCATAGCCCCCTCCCCCAGGGCATGGCGGAGATCCAGGCCCCAGACATCCAGAGGCCCCCAGAGTGCGAGAGCCCAAGGAGGACCATCGGAGGGCAACCGTGCCACCCTCCTGGGAAGAGCTGAGGAGAGCCCCAGACGTGGGGAGCCCAGCAGTCACGGTGCAGGAGCCACAGGGGGCTGCAGTGATGTGCCCGTGGAATCCGCCCGCAGCCAGAGCGCCCAGAGGCCCGATGGCGCCCCCCCCCCCCCCCCCCCGGGGGGCCCCCCCCCCCCCCCGCCCCCCCCCCCCCCCCCCCACAAACCCCCAC
>VUQG01003248.1:0-12063 GCA_015106755.1 Etia nguti
TTCTTAAGTGAACCAGGCGAGGACAGTCCTGGCGAAAAAAAATGGGATCAACAAAAAAAAAAAAAAAAAAAAAAAAAGTGGGGGTAAGAGGGAGGAAAAGAGAGAGGTTGTTTTAATCAACAAAATGTTGCTTATTTGACTGGCTACACTAAAAAAAAAATCAGTTTGATTCCTATTGAAGGGGACTTGAACAGTGATGACTTTCTTATTAGATTGTTTAATGTTCTCATTGGTTGATGGCAGTGCATTGTCGTCCCCCTGTCCTTTCTGGCTGTAGGCCATTGACTCGCTTGAATGAGTCTGTCAAAGGACTGCAACCACAAAACATAAAGATGCTCAAAAGACCAGAAGTTTTTTCCTTTTTTTTCCTAGTCCTATTCTGTAATTATTAATTCAAAGACACACTACAGGATTCCCAACTACCAGCTTTGGCCTGAGTAATATTTCATAACCTAAGTGCGTGTCTTCAAAGGAAAAAGGGAGAAAAATACCTAAACCCAAACTGAATCTGGGCTTTTTGTTTTAGTGCCAAAAAACATCTGTAGCTATAATAATCTCTTCTGTGCCACTGTATGTTTTTTCTGTCTCATCTCTTTCTGTTTCTCTCTCTCTTTCAGGTGCCAACTGTAGGGTTTTTGTGTACGAGCACGGCCACCATACAGCCAAAGTCAGCTAGCTGTGGTCTGGCTTCAGCAAAGCTCACAGGCTGGCTGCACGAGAAGACAGCTTCATTCAGAAATAGCACACACTGTACAGTATGGACACGGCAGCTGCTGAGTGCGAAAGACAAGCAGACGGACAGAGAGAGGAGACAGAGGGAGAGGAGAGGGAAAACGAGAGAGGCGAGAAGAACGTGGGAGACATGAAAATATGTGAGGGAGCAAGGGAGCAAGAGAGCAAAGCGGAACCTGTGAAAAATGCAGCAGCGTCTTTTTCTTTATTGCATTGCTCTGACAACATGTATGAAATTGGAATGTCATAAGATGTTTAGTATGGTTATTATCTCTCGCAAGCACACACTCACACCCGTCTCAACACACTTGAAAGACCGCCTTATTTAACTGCTGAAACAATAGACTAATTTCTTCTTCTCTAAGTTTTCTTCTAATCTTCCTTACAAGTGAGTGGTGCGACACTGTTCTCTTTTTAAACTTTTTTAGACTGTTGTTTTGTAGTCTATTTCTGTGGCCCCTCCGCATCAAACAAGGCATTAAATATGATTCCTCCTCAGTTCTCCAGCTGGAGACGTGTGAAAGTCTATGGGAGTGTGGGGGCGTGCAAAACCTTCCCTCCCTGTGTGAAAGAGTTAAGTCTCAAGCAGGTGGGAGTGAATATGTGTGAACCATTTATGTCTTTAGCAGACATATAACCCCCCCCACCCAAATGTAGCGGGAGTCTGGGGGCGTATTGTACTGTCAGACAGATTCCAAGCATGAAAACAACCCCGATCCCACTTCTGACACCAGCAGTTAGCAGTGATTGCTATGACACTGTCACACTGGTGGGAGAAAGGTGGAAATAAGAGCAGACTGCTGAGACTGAAAGACAGAAAGGCACCGGAGGGGAAAGCTAGGAAAAGCTGAGATTTAGAGGAAAGTGTAAAAACCAGAACCATGTGGATTATACAATTATATTTTCAGAGAAGCAATCTTGTAGGTTTTTATTTAAGAAGTAAAAAAATGAATCCAAATTATAGAAATGAAAGCCAGGATCCACAGAGAAGATCAGATGAAGACTGACATCTGTATATATAGGAAGTTATAGCAGTCTCGTAAACAGCAAGGGAATGGAAAGACAATATTTTATTACTTCAGAGGCTATGCAATGGTCTGATCTGGCACGTGTGTGTGTGTGTGTGCGCGTGTGTCTGTGTGTGTGTGCCACAACTGCACTGTTTCCTCTTCTGGCAAGCCTTAGTATTTCACTGGCAACCAATCAAGCGTTCCCATGATGACCCTTCTGTCTCTTTGCACTAACAGGCCTGCCACCAGATGCGCCTCTGAAGAACACACAGACGCAAACACACACATATTCATGCACTCACACACAGTTGGAAAAGACAGGAGATGGTGGTTTAAAGAAGTAAAGGAAAGTTGGGGAATTCTCCCCTCTCCAGTGATTTAAGACACATATGTCCAAAACCGTAAGTCCAGCCCTTTCCCTCCAAGGGCTTGTAACACTTAACTCAAAGAACCAAGCAAAGCTCCCGCCACCACAAGTCTCTGGTGTCTCAGGAAAAATTCGCGATCATTTGGAACTAATATGAAATCGTGGTTGTTTCGATCGCTTCCACTAACCTCCCCCAACCCTCTATGCCCCTGTGGAGCAGATGTCTCCAGCATCCTCATGGATCCCAAGGCTACACACACATTGAAACACCATCTGGGACCACGTTTCAGCTGTGCAAGTGTGTGTGCATGCGCATGTGTGTCTAACTGATATCTGTATGTAGCTGTGTTTGTGTGATTTATTTGAATGTATCTTCATACACCTATGTGTGAGTTTGGTTGTGTGGGCTCTGTTGGTTATAGAGGAAGTCAAGGGGAGTAAATGGTGCAATGGACAGACTGTGAGGCGCACCTGTGGGGTTCCTTTGTTTGTGTGTGTGTGTGTGTGTGCTTGCTTGTTTGTATTCCCCCACCTGAACAGGAAATCCCAAATGAGCTTTGCCTGTGGCAGGTGGAATTCTTTAGTAAATAGACACACACTACCAAAAATCACATATTCTCCCCTTTGTGCTTCTTAGGTTCTTGTGCTAGCCACAATTTAAAATGATTACCAAATCCACAAAAAAACAAGCCTGTCAATTACAAAAGCTTTAGCCTTTTCAATTTTTCGCCTGGATTTTGTAAATTAATTGGGCAAATGGTCCAGATTTGCATGCAATTCTACACACTTATTTGCCAAACTCATTAGGAAGTGTACAAGGCTGTTTGCTGCACTGGATACTGAGGGTGTCGATATACACACACACATAGACACACAGAGGAAGAGAAAAAGTGAGAGCAAAAGTGAGAGAGGAAAAAGCTGGGAGGTAAGGCTCTGGTGCGCTAAGGCGTGCAGGAACCTCTGCTGTGGCTCTGATGAGCAGCCTCTTAATTACATTTACAGCTAAGTGGAGCAGGAGCAGGAGAGCAGACGCTGAGGCTCGAGTGAGAGTAGTCTGGGGCAAAACCTAACCAAGGCTCTTGGCTCCTCTAGTTCACACCGTGATAACCCCTGTCTCTCATTAGCTCTCACCATTTGAGTACCAAAGTCATCTTCTCTCCTCTCATCTGTTTTGCACCACCCACTTTTCCTTTTACACTTGCCTAATTTCTGGTTCTCTTGCCGCCTTCTCTCCTCTGACACGTTTTCCCTCCCCAGGGCTATTCCTGCTGTACACATTTTCAATTAGACAGAAGGGACGCAGGGAAGAAGGGCTGAAGGGAGAACTAGGGAGCAAGAGGAAGGGTTTTACACCTCTGATCCACAGAAGAGTCCTAATGAGGGATTTGAGGCAAGGGAGGGATGGAGCAACAGAGAGATGGAGGCAAGGCAGACACCTGAACACCTGCAGGGGTGGGGAGTATGATAAGCGCGTGTATTTAAATGTGTGAACGTCTGCATGTGAGGGGGGTTGTAAGTGTGCGAGTCCCAGTGTGGGGTGGTCGTCTATGTACATTGCGCTTGTGTGTGGGTGTTTATGCATATGAGTGAGTCACTGTGCGAGTGTGTGAGTGCCAGAATGGGTGCAGCCAGTGAATATGCCTGCTGGTGTTGTCGGTGTAAGTCTGGTGAAATCTGGTGAAATCAGTTAGTTAAAGGGAAGCTATTGTGCTCGTTTCCAGCTCCATATGTATTATCCTGGACTCTACTAGGGTGGCTTTGCATGATTTACAGTTCAAAATAATGCTTATTTATCTTATACTCACCCTCATTTCATCCACTGACTAAAATAAAGCAATTTAGCTCCCTACCACCTCCAATTAAACCAAACCTCTTCCAATTGGCTGCCCCTCGTAAACAGAAGATTTGAACACTAGGTAGGTGGGGCTTCTGTGCTCAAAGCTGAGCATATTAGGGATATCTACTGTCACAAAAAAAATGAGCTAAGGGGAAGAAAAAAATGGCCTAAAACAGAACAGTTGGCTCTTTTGGCTCACACAGATTATTTGCACACAGACTGATCAAATTATATGGAACTTTTCCCATGTTTATTATGACCCTCCACCACAGTAACACTATATAAATATGACAGAAAAGGGATATTCCCTTACAGTCCTGGCACTTTACACCACAAAAAATGAAACTTTCATCAGCATCAATGACATCAGTTAGTAAACAGCTAAACACAGATGAAATTTTTACACATATGCCACTTTTAGCACGCTATAGTTGTCCTCCCCACATTTATGCAACACACAAACACACATAATGTGTTTATATCTATATAGTTATATATTTATATCTATATCTATATATATATCTATCTATCTATCTATATATATATATACACACACACACATACACACAGAGGAATGACTGAGCTACATAAAAGCTGATAAATAGTAAATAAATATGAGTGTAATCAATGTTGTTCTAACCATGGTAAGGAAACTGCACGCCATCGTTTTCATGTTTTATCTTCCTCTCCTGCACACTCGCCAAATGGTGCTGCACTGAAAGTGAAGAAGGGTATTGTTAACAATGAGATAGGGGAAGAATATGAGAAAAAAGAGGAGAAGATAGATAGAGAGAAGGAGAGAGAGAGAGAGAGTTAAGTGTGAGCATTTGTGTATGATGGAGGTAGTGAATCACTGATAATTGACAACACATCAGGTAAACTGTATGCATGACAGTGGCGTTAAGGTGAGGGTGAGAACATATGAACGCTTGAAGCAAAGTGACCAAGAAAGGGGTTCAGGTATTGAGGAGGTAGAATAAAGAGCATAATGTCCAGAGCTAAATGACACGAGTATTACTACCAAAACAATGGAGACACTAAACTAAAACTATTTGGTGCATTTAGCACCATCCTTGATCATGTATTATTGCCATTTTTATTATTCATCTCTCTTTTATTTAGGCATGTAATTGCGATTCTGTCATATGTGAGACATATGTGACTTTAAACATTTTCTGTTTCAAGGTTATATACTTTATATTCACGTGTTTGAGTATATGGTTTGACACCAAACTTTTAAATAAGTGTTTTGGCTTTGCTTTGCTTCACAGACAGACAAACAGATCCTAGTCAAACATAGCCATTGTTTTCAATATTATATTAACTAAGTGTGAGCAAATTGATTGCTGTGTGTTTCTATAAGTAGAGTGGTCAGACTGTGCCACAGAGCCTTAAGAAAGGTGAGTGGAAGTTTATGAGTGGTCTCCAGGGCTGAGTACATCACCAAAGTGAAAGCAGTAGATTGCGGTAGGGAGAGGTGACAAAGTCAGATGGCTGGATCAGTTTGGACTTGGTGGGGTGGAAATCAGGCAGAAGGTGCAAAAGCTTCATGATGCTTCTGTAGCAGGGGATAGGTGTGGGGTGGGGTAGGAGGGTACCTGCATCCATGTCATTAGGCCACGCACTGGACTGGGAGGAGCTGGCAGCAGGCGAACGCCCAGGGTAGAAAACATCATCTGTGGGGCTCTCAAGCTCGCTGTCATCTAAGGACTTCCGCTTAGTGGAGCTGCAGACATGAGAGGATATTTGGTGGTTGGAATAAAAGTGGAAGGGATAAATGGAGAGAGGGAGAGAGCAGGTAGGATGTTTTTTTTTAATATATCGTGGTAAGGATACAACACCTAGCAGAAGTAAGAACTTAAACATTTTCATATAAACAGACTTTTTGTTTTTCAAAAAGTCTGTTTATAAATCACAAAGGCTTGGAGCAGACGAAGCACAACGAATGTCAAAACTATGAATGGAAAAGGAAGAAAGAGAAGGCAAAGTCAGAAAGTAGAGACAGTCACACACGACTTTCTGAAAGTGTTTGTGTGTGTGCTTTCCTGTGCATGTGTCTCATTAATTTGTATCTTTTATATTTTTTAGATGAAGCTCAGGTTTATAACTACCTCCTTGGAAGGTTTGCGTACAACTCCACCTCAGACCTAAAGTGACAGCAGATGACAGAGGTAAGAAGATAGAAAGAAAAGGTTAAGAAAGACCCAAAGAGTAAAAAGCAGAAAGAGACGTCACACATTCATAAAGACAAGAGCAGCTAGCTGAGAGACATACACATATATAAAGAGGTTCCAAGACTGGGACTGGACTCGTAGTGCATAGCTGCACACCACTCGTAACAAGAAACTTCAATGAGATGGTGTACTGTAGCCATCTTTGTGATAACAAGCAATATACGGTTGGCAAATATTACAGTACTGTGATTTCACACTTCCCTCAAGTTTGCCCTTGGCATCACTAACCAAGGCAGAACTGCTAAAGCCACATGGTGGTTTCACCCACTAGACGCTCTACTTATGGTAGACAGCTGTACCTCTGCATGATGTTTCCTGTGCAACGTACACTGCACGCCTGCACACCCTTCACATGTCTGTGGGGAGTATTTACCTGGTAGAAGGAGGGGAGGTGAGAGAGCGCCGCCCCAGAGCCACCTGGTTAATGTTGTAGTAACTGGGGCTGCTGTCCAGGTCAGCCAGTGAGAAGTTAGGACCCGACGCTGTGGCTACGGGAGCTGACAAGGAGAAAAACATAAAGGGATTGTGGGGAGAAAAGAAAAGGGAAGCAAGAAATATGCCAGTATGAAATGAGAGGATATGCATACTACAACAAATTGGATTGTGTCAAAACATACTGAATTGCATTGGCCTTCTTCAACATTAAAAATCCTCATCCTTGTAGTAGTTTTTTTTTCAGTGAGGAAACAAATGCAATGCTGTGTTGTAATTACTCATGTGCAGGCATTTTGTCTGTCTGTGTTGTGATCTGGTTTTTCTACTTACTCTGTGACACTCTGACCAACTCTGCCACATTCCACACTCCTGAGGTGACAAAACAGTCCTGGAAACTCAGGTGCCCTGTACAGATGAGGAAATAATAAAGCTTTTACAAATACACACAAAAGCTTTGGGAAACCCCCCCTCCCCACACAAAAACACAAAAAATGTTAAACTGAAAATCATGAGACTGCATCTCTAACTCTGTTTGCTGAGCAACATCTATGGGAATACAGAATTGAAATACACTGTATGGACTAAAGCATGGGCCCACACCGTTTAATCTATGAATTCAGGTGTTTTCATTCCCAGTGTCTCAGATGTTTAAAATAAAGCACATAGAAATGAAGAATAACGTAATAAAGCACAAAGAACAGGTCATCCTAAGGAGCTCGCTAAATTTAATCCTGGTACCGTAGTAGGATGCTGCCATTGCAACAGGTCAGTTTGTAAAACGTCGTCCCTCCAAGAAAGTCTGCAATCACCCATCTGAGTATTAGTGCAAACTGTAAGCGTTTAGGAACCACAGAAGCTCAGCCACAAAATGACAGACCAAATAAAGTTCAACAGCAGGGTCACCGAGTGCTAAGGCACACAGTGCATGAAAGTCGCCAATGTTCTGCTGAGTCAATAACTGCAGAGCTCCAGACCTGACATTAACGTCAGCCCTAAAATGGAGTGCTGGGAACTTCATGGCATGGGTTTCCAAGGCTGAAGTAGCTCCTGTAGGTATAATGTGTAGTAATTTTATCCATACAGTGTATCTTAAGACTGATGAAATGTTCACATTATTAAGATTTCATTTTAAAACATCCACAATGTTTACACCTAACATTTACACTATTCCGCTGCATTAAGACCCTGAAAACGCCACGGAGCCAGGTAAAAGTTTGAAAACTGTGTGTTTTGGTCTGGAAATTGATTTTGGGAATCTGTGATGTCACGGATTCAACACACCTGTGTTCGATGCCTGATTAGATCTCATTAGCCACCAAGTATCCTTTCCTGATTTGTCACGTTACAGTCACATGACCAATTTCTGCAATCATCGTTGAGTACCAATGGTAAATTCATCTAAAATCATTCAGCAGCTGTTAGCAGCTGTTGTGCAGTTGAATTCTGCCTTATATCATGCTACTCATCCTCAGTGTATGTGAATGGTCATGTCATATGCATTTTCAGGTGTTCGGTTTTAAAGCAAAACTAATTAGCATGGATGAAGCTTGATGAGCTTGGTGAAATTAATTTGTGGATGCTAATTTAAGAGGGTTTGGACATGGGCACATGCTTGTGCATATACCTACCATTGGGTGGTGGCTTGATGTCTGTGTCCCCTTGTTGGCTGGAGCTGTCTGATTGTCCAGATTCTACAAGAAAACAAAGAAGACTAATGATTATTATCTGATTTGCATGCTTAAGAAACTAATAAAAAAAACATACTGGTGAGTGTGCAACATCTCAATGAATCATAGCTGTGTGTTCATGCTGCCAAGAATGTGATATTTGAGGTGTGAGAGAGAATAAGAGGGACTTACAGTATGTGCTGCGGTATGGTATACATCTTGTGAATGTATGTGTGTGTGAATTCACACATTTTTGTGTGACAGTGTTGTATCTAAGAATGTTCTCTCCTGTTTCCCTCTGTCCCTCCAGACTTAAGGTGCGATGATTTACACTGTGCTGCTATGCCATTTAGTATCTAACCACGCAATCATATCCCTCTCCCTAATCCTATTTAATACTTTCTTGCTGGTAGGGATTTAGTCTGCGTAAACAGAACACCTTACACACATAACCACACATAACACTCACTCTCAATCTGTTTCTTCCTGTAATTTTTGCTTCATACTTTAATACATGTTGTAATCCTTACACGAACAAAGACATAAATACACACATGCAGATCGAGAGATAACATTGACCAGGCCAGTCTGCCTGTCCAGAGGGATTTGACGTAGAGTATGTTAAAATTGAGGCAACGCTCGTCCCTTTGAAAAAAAATAATAACAAAGAAAGCACACGCACATAAAACCCAAACCTAATAGGTGTGCAGCTGTGCACACCTGTTATGACTGGTCTACTGAAGCTTCATTCACACGATCGTTGGAGTAAAAGTGGAAGGCACAAAGAAAAAAACATGGGTGTATTTTGAGTGAATGAGATGGTGGCTGAGACCAAGTTCACTTCCTGGACCGGTGTGGTGTGGGATACTAATGCCATTGGCCGTCCATTCAGGCCTAGCTAGGCTTTTGCTAGCTAGTAAGCTAGCTAAAGGAGGTGTTTATCTGCAGGCTGTAGGTGATAACAGAGCACACAGTCTCCTGCCAGCAGCACTTGCCTTGCAGCCACACTAAGCCACAGATTACTGAGCAGAAACAATAACAGACCTGTCTCGCTGCCTACGAAGCAGTGCTTATCCACAGAGAGAGGGGCGAGACAGACAAGAGCGAGAATGAAAGAAAGAAAGAAAGAGCACAGAAATGAAAGAGAGCTTCTTTTTGCCCTCTCTTCTCATGCAGAATGTCTCGCTCTTCTGTGTCTCTCACTGGCTGGGTGTAATCCTGGCAGCCATCTTAGAGCTTGGCAGCCATCTTAGCATTGGCGGTAGTGCCACATTCCAGCTAACTGACGGCACTCACTCCAAACATACGAGGCTGCGCCCCCGCCACGCATGCACACAGACACATTCAGACACACACACACACGCACACACACGTGCACAAACACTGAGGTACACACGCAGAGTAAACATATATGGTGGCCAATGAAAGCTGTTGAGAAAACAGCCTCACTTCAATGGACTTTTCAACCGTTGTGTAGTATTTCACTGGAGGGCTCTACATTAATGTAAACACTATTTCTCACACTATGCATACACCGCTTAGATGCAATGGACCGTTACTGTATGAACAATATGCTTACAGATATCTCACAATCTAATACGTAAAGCATGGCTGCCACCACGAAGCTGCACAAATTCACGTGTGAGGCATGAATTTCGAAAAACTGTAAAATTTCCGAAGCCTCTTTCCCACACTAACATTTCCTTTGGTGGATTTGCTTCAAGAAATCATATTAGCGCATACAACTTATTATCATGTTTTGTGTGATTATGCACGTCTACTGACACGGGAGTTATGTGTTTATATTTGCTTCCACAGTTGATTATTTACAGTAACAAGTGTGGCACCTGATGCTCAGTTCTGTTTGTTTAGGATATTAAGAAAGTTACTAATTGAAGGTTTATTCTGTTGCCAGTCTGCTTCTGCTACCTGACAGATGTTACAAATAATTGCTGCATAAATAGCAGAAATCAGAATCTGTGGGTTTTTTTTAAAACAAATATAACAAGTTGAGACCATCCTGCAATACCAAAGTGACAGCAAGAAGCTCTTATCAACCAAATCTTAATTTGGCCTTACCTTACAATGATAATACCATCTTCTGGTTTAGAATTATATACTGCAAATCTTAATGAGTAACGGAGAACAACTGATTTTCAGTATGGACATATCACATTCTGGAAAGACCCTGCACTTGGAAACTCTGCCCTTCTGTCTTAAATTGCCTATTGCTGGCCTGTCATGACCTGAACATGTTCTGCTCTTGTCAAGGTGTGAAAGCTAAGGCTCATGGTATAGATAAGAGCTGACAGGCACATATGAGTAGCAACAGAAAAACTGATAGCTGTTCTCAACATCACCCTGAGGTTTTGACTGCCCAAACCACACCAACTCTCACAGTATATGAGACAGATTGATACAGAGACTCCTATTATCGCTCTGATTTTTCATCTTATTTATTTATTCTTTTTTTATTCTAAGCAAAGAACTTTTGATAATGCTATTTTCCCCACCTACAGAGTTTATTCAGCTTTTCTGCAAACTGCAAAATATGATAACCTAGATAGATACTGAAGCTATCAACAGCTGTGGCTCTATTGCTCTGAGCTCAGGCTCTTTAGCCTACTAAGACTGTGCTTACAACACATCGCAACATCACTCATTGGAAATAGGTGCCACTGTTGAGTTCAACAGTGCATTATAAAGCTGTACAGACGAGTGAGGAGGACAGGGCGAGAGGGAGGTAAGACAGAGGTCTGGTGGCTGGTTATCACTGCTGTGCATGCTGCAGCCTACGACAGCAGCCACAACCCCCCACTCCACACTCACCACCCTCCAACCACGCATCCAGCCCCTTATCTTCTCACCGCAGCCCCCTAAAGCCCTCCCTTCAGCAACCCCAATCAGAGTCCTGGAGCCACTCCCTCCCTCAGATGCCCCTCTGCCTCCTCCACCAGCAACCCATCTCTGACTTCAAACCTTTCAGCCTACTCTGCAGCCGCTTGAACCCAGTGAATTAAAAAGACTACATACAAAGAAAAACAGTGCATGCATTGTGTCCTGATGGTGTGCATGAGAAGTGCATGCAAACTCTACTCTGATAACAATGTTTGAATACCTTGGCAGTTAAAACTGAATGACTATACAAATATATACAGTTATTCGTGACTGACTTTATGTGATTCAGCCCATGCATCAATGTTGATGTAACCATTTGGTTAAATGAGTATCACAGTGATTAACTGAAACTTAGCTAAACACTGGCTTTGCACTTAATTTTTTCCCTTGATTTCACTTTTGTGAAAATAGCACGCAACATCCTGGAAGTAAAGAGTAAATTGGGATGTTGTAAGTAAGTCCCTAAAAATGAGAGCTGGTTATCAACAAACTTGACTTTGCACAACTAAATGCTGTTCTAGCTGTACGCTCAAAGTAAATGAGTGCTAATTACATGTAAATCCTTACATTTTTAATTATTAGTGTATGATCATTTTTTTACATAATAAAAAAAGCAGTGAGTTTTAGTTGAGCATCTGCTTTCTCTGTACTGGTTCTTTATGCTGTCGCTGATTGCAGATTGCAGATTTTCTCTGTATGGCAAATCTTACAACCCCACTACAATCCACATGTAGGAGCCATTTTTGGGTTGATACCTTATGTATGCCGCTAGAGGTCACTTTTTGAGTTTTTTGGTATGGTGAATGTATTTAAGGTAGACACACGTAATTAGAGGCAGGTGTGTTGTTGATCGGAAGGAGGCAAACCGTTTGTGACCGCTGAG
>VUQG01003248.1:15421-56300 GCA_015106755.1 Etia nguti
GGGATTAGCTTTTTTTTTTTTTTTTTTTCCTTCTAAGCATTCTTTGCCCAACTTAATTTTGATGAGTCGTTTCGACAGTAGTGATGAAAAGCTTAAATGATGGCGTGGTTTTCTGTCCAGGTTAGATGTGTCTTATAACGACAAACGTGAACTAAAAGGACAGAAAACTTCTGCTCTCATGTTTCAACCTGATAAGCTGTCCATGTTAAATGTAACGTCCTCAAATTTTGGGGGATGGATCAAATTCTCAAACAGGATTTTCTCAAACTTAAATTCATTAAGACAGTGATTCCATATCAAACAACAAATTTAAAAAAAACTTTGCTGTAATTGTTACTATAATTTTTGAGAATATCTTAAATACAGTGTTTATTGATGTTGAATGATTTTCCTAAGTTCTCACAGACCTAAAACTCGTGCTTTATGCTACACATGACTATCTACTTTAAGGCACAGAAATGCTAAAATTAAGTTTTTATGTGTATATATGATTATTTATATATTTGTGAGGATGTGTGTGATTCTGTACTTTCAAAGAGGCTTTTAAAGCCTGAAATTGGAGGAAATAAATTGTTGAAAGTGGCTACTGTAGCATATGAACTTAATTTAATCAATAACTCGCTGCAAGTTTATTGGGGCTGTGGCTTTGTTTGGAATTGCGGGTTTGCACAAAATTCCCTTGATTTATTTTTAGTGTGGGATTAAAAAGGCATATTATTACTGCAATACATAATTTGTACTCGGAAAATAAACACATGCCATATTCAGCTTTGTTACATGTTTACATGATGTGGTTCACCGAATACAATCTCGAAAATAAAAAATAATTGGGAAGCAAGGGCACACCACTGACATTAACCACCCATGTCTGAAATACAGATGAAGTCGGCAGAGTCTCGGTGAACTGGACTGAAGTGCAGTTCTGTGCTGAAGAAATGCTGTAAATTTCAAAGGTCTTGCTGGGTTTTGTCTTCCATTCCTCATTTTTTCTTGGCAGCCAGCAGGTTTGGAGCAGACACCTTGACTTTTCCCGGCATGTTTCTGGATAGGTCTGAATCCTGCGGCACAGCGTCGTGAGAAAAGGGACATTTTAAATTGTGTAACACAAGGGAAAACTGTGCACCCATCTCATAACAGTTGCAAACAGTTTTAGATTAGATTATTCTATTTTTACAGTTTGTTGGGTGGAAAATGTGAAGTTCAAAAAAAAAAAGAACCCTGAAATATCTGTTTGACCCTAAATGTAATCCAATAAGGATTCAGCAGCTGCAGTTCATTCATTTTAATCTCATAAAATTGCTGCAAGTGAGGAGACTTTATTAAAATGCTTATTATTTTATGTGGCATTCCTTGATAAATGACTGGATTGTAGTGTTCTTCAAATGGATACTAACTTTATAAATTTAGCACTACAAATTAACAGACAGCACTCTTTTTAGAGGCAAGAGTAGCTTTTTTAAAAAAACTTTTTACCTTGACACTGCGGAACAGGTCTTTTTCTCTTGGTGACACCTCTTTGGCTTTCATGAAGCTGAACACTGCAGTGCGTGCAGCTGGTAGGAATACAAACAAGAATTTACCATCAGCTTGAAAGAAACAATCTTTACAGTGATAACATCAGTCAAAAGCTTTCTGAATTACCTTTGCCTTTCTTCTGAGAACCTGGTGTCAGTTTCACTTTGTGTCTGCAGAAGACAAACAAGCAGTTAGGCTTTGGTCTCTTCACTTTGACTAATACAACGAAAAGCTGATTACACCCACTTGTAGTTGGAAAGAGCAGTGTACGGAGCGCAGACTGGCACTGCAAACAGCAGCACATCCTCAGAATGAGGCTGACCTGTTAGAGAGGTGAGCAGATTCTCTGCTTCCTAAAGTAACACACAAAAAAACTAATTCAAAATAAAGCTATTTCGTTTTAGTAGTATTTTTAAAGGGGTTACAGATTCCTTTTTAGGACTACTAATCCATATTTAAATATTTATACTACAAACCTACCTCTGCTCCAGGATTGTCCTGGTCCACCTCATCTTCCTGAAAGAGAAGAAAGCATTGTTGAACCTTTCCAGCTACCAGTCTGTGGCCACGAGTCATCAAAATGCCACAGATAGGTTTGTTCTAAATACAGTTGTAGGAGCCATTTTTGGGTTGATACCTTATGTATGCCACTAGAGGTCACTTTTTGAGTTTTTTGGTATGGTGAATGTATTTAAGGTAGACACACGTAATTAGAGGCAGGTGTGTTGTTGATCGGAAGGAGGCAAACCGTTTGTGACCGCTGAGCTGTTATGTTAAATCGTGGAAATAAAGAATCTAAAGGACAAGATGAGTAAGGCTGGAGTTATTCTACTATATCAAGTTTAATAAATTCATGCATACCAGTGTGTCAACACCTCAGTGGCTTCAAGCGTAGGCTTAGCCTCTACAACAGTATTGTGTAAAAGTCTTAAGCTACTCTTAATTTTTTTTTTATGTTTCTCCCAAGGAGGCAGACTTTATTGATTTTTAAAAAAAATTTATTTTTTTTAAGCGATGTCGAACAAGCAGCTTTTTCATTCATTTTCAGTCTGGTCTTTGTACCAGACCATTTTTATTTGTTAAGCCACTTAATGATGACCGATGAATCATTTAAGCATAGAAAAACACCAAACTCAAGGGATGAACCACTGATGTGTCTACACATAACACACAACTTAACAAAAAACTTTTTGTGACAGGCTGCTAGCAACAAAATAACATAATTTGTACCAATACCTTTATAACTATGTGGTATGTGTATTTTGACTTTTGTTGCCATGATGCCAGGTCTCTCTTGAAAATGAGATTTTTAATCTCAATGAGATTTTTTCTTTACCTGGATAAATAAAGGACTAATAAAATAATAATAACAATTTTTGAAAAAATATCAATGATCAGTTTGACGGGCATAAAAACAGTATTTTTGCACCAATCAGGTGATTCCCACAGAGCTGTTAACCAAAAAGTTGGCATATCTCAGTATGGTGTGTAGTGTGTCCTTCAATTTGAGGAAACTGGACAAAGTGAAAGAGAAAATAATAAGTGGCAGGCATTAAAGACAAACAAACAGCATCTGAAAGTCATTTCCTTTTGTGAGGTTCTTGAAAGACCTCAAACTCTTTCTACAACCATATACATGTATGCACTATATAGAGATCTATATATATAGCTATATATATAGATGATTAAAAAATCCAAAAGCTGGATAGCGTAGTGGTAAGACTACACGTCTTTTGAGCGGAGGGTCGCTAGTTCGATTCCCGCCTGGAATCCAGTAAGGGTCCTGTGGGCCTATGGAATCTTCAATACCCGGCATCCACACTAATGGCGAAACAACTATTAGTGTTCCAACATTCAGGTACAACATAAATGCTATGGCAAGGGGGAGCCAGGACACCAGGTCAGGGGGGTGAGATTGGGTACCAAGCCCCAAGTGCGATTGAAGAAGGATCGTTGAGAGTGAGTGAGTGAGTGCCGGCTGAAAAGATATAATCACGGCAAAGCTTGAAACCTGGATCTACGTGAAGTACCCTCAGAAGATCTACTAGATGATGTGAATGCAACACTACGGAGGGAGGTTAGCCAACTATCAGAGTTGCAGAAAGTTGTCCCTGAGTTGTGTCAGCTGTGCTTCCCTCCCGTGTGTCATTACCTGGTCTCCTTGTGTGTGTATATATAGTGGGTCTGCTCGTCTGCGTTTCAGGGTGTCCTGTTTAACTCCGTGCGTCTCTCTGTATTCTCTATTCTCCGTCCCGGATCATTATGGTTTCTGGTCAGTTCTTTAGTTTCCCCCAGTTTAGATCTTAGTTAGCTCTCCACCCTTCTTTGCCTGTTTTTGTAAATAAACGTCACTCACATCATCAGTCATTGCCTGCATCTTGGGTCCTCATTCTCCCTACCAGCTGTTCTCCACAGAACCAGCCAAGGTGTACTCAATACGAGAACGGCACCACCAAGGCTGGAGACGGAGCAATACTGGAAGAGCATATGGGAGAAGGGCGCAACCCATAACGGCAATGCTCAGTGGCTAGTGGATCTGAGGGCAGACCACAGCAACCTCCCTGAACAGGGTCCAGTAACCATCACAGTGGCAGACATCCAAGAAAGGGTCTCTAGTATGAAGAATTGGACAGCACCAGGCTATGGGCTGAAGGAACACGAGAAATACCAAGGGCTCAGAGAAGAGCTCAAGAGGATGTGAAGGTAACGGTGGTCCCAGTGGTAATCGGAGCACTAGGTGCGGTGACTCCCAAGCTATGCGAGACCCCGGGAACAACATCGGAGATCTCTGTCCAGAAGAGCGCAGTCCTGGGAACAGCTAATATACTGCGCAGGACCCTCAAGCTCCCAGGCCTCTGGTAGAGGACCCGAGCTTGAAGGATAAACCGCCCGCAGGGGCAAGCTGGGTGTTTTTTTTTTTTTTTTATACACCTATTTCAACATCCGTGTCAAGCGCCTGAATGTTTTATTTGCAGATAACTCTGTAAACATAATCAGATTTTATACATACATGTTCTGAATCCTTTCATTACCTTATCCTCCTGTTCTGCAGCACCTCCCTCCTCTCCAGGCTGCTTCTTCTCTTCCTCCTCCTCCTCCCCTCCACCCTCCTCTGCCTTCTTCCCTGCAGTCTCCACATTACGAGGTTTCTGATGTTGTTTCTGAGCGGCCGGTTTCCTGACGGGCTCCTCTTTTCCCTTCCCTTTCTTTCCTTTCTTCCCTTTATCTTTCTCCTCCTTCGTGGAACCAGCTGACTAAGGAAGCAAAGCAGCTGAAATGTTATTTACTGTGACACCATCGAGAACCACGTGCACTGCGAGTAGTAGTGCCGGCTGCATGTAAGGGTTTTTCTATTCATTCTCACCCCAAGCAGCTGCATCATCAGCTCTCTGTCCTCTTCATCCTGATCTTTGTACTTTTCTTTAATCTTCTTCAGTTTGTTCTGTAATGACAAAAGAGAGTGTGGCTGGTACCTTTAGCCCAATTTTTTAAACTAATCAAATAATAAAATGTAATCTTCTCATTTAGTAAAACTTCAGCTCTCAACGTTTAAAAGAAAAATATTTTATTATTAAAAGGTTTTAAAAGCTCTGATGATTGCACAGCACAAAAAACGCGGACTTCATCCATCTGTCTCACCTTTTGACCTCTCTTCAACGGCTGCTGAGAGGGTCCCATGCCACTTTTGGAGCCCTGATCCCCCACCGGTCCACCGAATGACTTGTCAGGCTTCTCCTCGGTGTCCCAGCCCTCCTGTTTCTGCTGCTTCTTCTTCTTCTCTTCTCTAAGGAAGGAGGCAAAAAAAAAAGCAACTGGTCACCCTTCTTTGCTCATGCCTTTGTAAACTGCTCTATAAAACACAGCTCACATCATCCGCTTGTAATATAAAACTGGATTTTCATTTGGGTTATATGCTCACCTTCTCTGCTTGGCAGTCATGTGTTTTTTCCCTTGTGAATCTACGTCATCCTGAAAGGAAATGAATGCAAAAATTGCTATTGATTGTACTTTAAATGAGATGGAATAACTTAAATGTCCAAAGATGGTAATAATTGCCTGAGTAGTTGTTTCTTTTTTGAAGCCGGCATTCTGGGAGCTCCTAGAAATAGGGAGAGATTTTATTAAAGTACTTTTAATTCTGCAAATATAAATCTGTTTGGCTTTTCTTTTGCTCGGTTAGTGGTATTACCTGCTGGGTTGTAAATGAGAGAGGGTGATGGTCGTATCTGGAAAGCTGAATTCTTCACTCTCTTCATTCTCTTTTTCCATACCACTGTCACTCCGCTCTGACACCTTCTCTCCTCTATCTGCTGCAGACTCCCCTGGAGCAGCGTCTAGTTCTCCACTCGCGCCATCATCATCCTCCTCTGTGTCGTTCTCCTTTTTTACCTCCACCTCCTTGGTCTCTCCATCGTCTGCCCTTTCTTCACCCTGATCTTCATTACTGCTGTCATCCCCTAGAAAGGCAGCAGAAATGGCTCAACACATGCATATAGATAGATAGATATAGACATAGGTTATATCATTGATTGCTTCTTCCTACCTATGAGCTCCTCTCCCTCATCTAACAGCTCGGCAGTTCTGGATGTGACCTCCTCCATGTCTTCCTCTACGGTTCTCACCTTCCTCTCCCCTTGGTGCCGAAACACACTCTGATCATCCACCTGTAAAAAGCAGAAGAGACATTAGTGAATTCTTTAAAGATGATAAAGGCTTGAAAATACACTCACAGCTAGTGATGGTACTCACCTTGAAGAGGAACCCAAAGCCCATAATTAAGTAAGAAGGTGGCAGAAAATTTTTCTTTCCTGAGGGGAAAAAAATTACAAAAATGAGTCCCGTCTGATCGCATCGTAGTCGGTCTTTTGTGCATTCGAATTCTGCTTTTTGATACCTCTGATCATGAAGCTTCCAGTTGTCAAGTACTCGCCAGTGGGAGCGGTTTTAGACACCTGGGGAAAAACAAAAAAACACATAATACCACTTATTAATAATAATAAACAATTATACTATTAAAAAAATACCACATGCCTGCAAGTTAAAAGGTTCCAGAGAGTGTTTAGAATTTAGTACGGAGAAATTTTGTGAGTGTATTCCTCATTTAATTACTGCAGTCATTTGGCTGCTAACAGGATGCCTGTTTTAAACCTAACCTAGCTGTGAGTAGCTTCTCATTTCTCAAACAGCCATGTCCAAAGACATATCAAAATATATCAAAAGACGTAATTATTGGCCTGCTTAAAGCAAAGGAAACAAGTAAGGAAACTACAGAAACTACTAAAACCTGGAAAGATAGTGGGGAACCATCTCTTAGGAAGAGACAGATTGTAATCAGTGATCACATATCAAATCAGAAAAATACAACAGCAGAGCTCACAGCTTTAATCAATAGTGAAAGTAAGAACATTTCCATGCGGTCAATGCAAAGATAACTCTAGACTAAAGAATTAAATCAGGAAAACCACTTGTCAGTATGGCTAATAGGGAAAAGAGGCTCCAGAGTGCTAGGGAGCATAAAGATTGGACTCTGGAGCAATGAGAAAAGGTGATGTGGTCTGATAAGGCCTGTCCTGAGGTGATGGTTACGTCATGGTAAGAAGCAAGGCGAATGAGGTGATACACTCATCATGCCCAGTGGCTACCATAGAAGCCTGTGGGACAGTGTTATGATCTGAAGCTGTTTCAGTTGGTCAGGTCTAGATTCAGCAATGAGGTCAGCTGACTATCTAAATGTACTGAATGACCAGGTTTTTCCTTCTCTGATAGCGCCTGCATATTCCAAAATGACAACGTTTGGATTAATGGGGATGAATCATATCACTCTCCTCAATGATAATACATTCATACATAAAAAAACATAAAAGGGTTTTCTAGACTCACCTGATGATGATGAACCCACCAAGCACTGGTGACAATCTTGGCATCCCAAGCAGCGCTGTAGCACACAGCCATGGTGCCAGCTTCTGTCAGAGTACGCGGGGGGATGGGATTCCCTGGAGCAAGATGACGAGCAAGTGGAGGGTGTAAGGAGAAACTAGTTTAACTCAGAGAAACCTAACCTAATTTAGTGGGGGAAAAAATGCATTGAAAGCTACATTTTAAGTTTACCTGAGGGGTTTTTGATGACACAACTAGTTGCTCCGTGGAGGTCAGCATGGACATAGATGTCACCTGAGAAAGTAGAGATCAAGTGATAAACAAGATTTTGAAGGTATTTATTTGACAAGTGTGTAGAAGCTTCCTTACCAGCCCGGAGGTACCGTTTAACGATCATCTCGTTCTGCTGCTGGTCCCTTCCTGCAATGACGAGATAGTTCTCGGAGCTGATGAACCACAAGAACTTTTCAAACCTGTCATACGGGAACAGACAGTTATAGCACAGTCAACAGATCAAACCCCTTATAAAGTATGCACACATACGCATACATCTCTTACCAATAGACTTTCCTGGCCTTCTGAATGGTGGTCACTGTCTGGACTTCTTTCAGGGTCTGCTGTGTTTTTTTCTCAGCTGATTTCATGGCCTTCAGTGACATTAAATTAGAAAAATTATCAGTAAAATCTAAATTTAAGTATAAGAGTATAAAGTACGTCATTACTACCAGGTCATATGTCAATCAACGGTAGTCTTTACTTTCAATGGTGGTCGCTTCAGTCGCCCCGTCTCAGAGGAAATAAAAGTGTATCTCGGGTCATGCCTACCATCACCAGTGGCTATCATGCGCTTTGTACAGTCTGTGGTTGCTTCCAGTGTGGACACAGCTTAGTTGATGGTTAAGGGTCACCTAATCCAGCCCTAACTATAAGCTTTACTAAAACAGGAAAGTTTTAAGTCTAATCTTAAAAGCAGAGAAAGTGTCTTGTCTGCCACATCCAAACTGGGAGTTGGTTCCACAGGAGAGGTTTTTAATGCATAAGAAAACAATGTTCCTTAGAAGAACAGATCCGGATCTTGCTTCCTGCTGATTGTACAATCATATCATGGCATATGGAAAAATGAAAAGTCAGTTTTCTTACTTTATCTGCTGCTTCAATGGTTTTCTGTTCCTTTTTTTCAGCGCTCCGTTTGGAGTCGTAGTACCTAAAAGAAACACAATAAAGTCTATCAACTTTCCCCACATAGTGCATATTGCGTGCACATCACACACCAACCTACTTTTTGGCATTGGCATAAGCAGACAGGCCAAGATCCACATCCACCAACATGGGTTTGTTCCTCTGCAGCTTCTTGTTCTGTCCTTTGTCTTTATTTTTGTTTTTCTTCCCTTTCGTTTCCACAATTTCTTTCTTTTCTTCCTCTTCCTGATCCTCCTCAGAAATATACGGATTCCTGGATGTGACACAACACAGTGCCGCGTATATCATTCTGACTTCACATAAGAATTACAATAGTTAAGTTCATTGCTTTTGGGGTGATCTTACTTTAAAAGCATGGTGATGTGGTTGGTCTGCAGCTTGAGCTCTTTGATGGCACAGGCCACGGGGTCTCCAGCAGCTTGTGCTTCTTTGACAAGGACACCGATCTCAGTCCAGTCCACCTGATTGGCCAGTGCGCTGCGCACCACCTGCAGCGCCCTCTCCACCACAGGCAGGTTCATCTCCACTAGTTCACCCTTTATTCTGTCCACCTCCTTCAGCACACAAAACGAGATTTCAGCAAAGTCACGATCAGCTGAGTGGTCAGCGCATATTTCAATTAATTGTCCTGAACATCTCCTTGTGCATACAAGCCAGAATTATTATGTAAAGTCTTTGCTGCTAACCTGTGCTTGGTGCAGGGCCTCCAACCTCTGCTCATGGTCCTTCTTAACATTTTCCAGCTTTTTCAGAGCCTGTTTCTCCTGCTGCAAGGCCTTCAGGTCAATTTTTTGACTCTCCATCTTGGAAAAAAACTCATCCACCGCCTGTGTCAGATTATTGTGGTGGATTAGTCTTTATTTTTCTTGCAAAAATAACTTAATTATTATCCCCCAGGTAAGTAGCTGCGCTAACATGTACCTTGTCAAAAGTATCAAACTCCAAATAGGGGCTTTTTGCATGCTGGGCAAAAAGGAATGGATGGAATTCATCGTATCTGCAAGTAGACATCATGCACTTGAGCTAAACAATCCTTCATTTCACAACCAGATGAAAAAAGTACTCCTTGATGTAAAAACAGAGTCATACGTGAGCAGCTCTTCACTGGGTTTGCCAGGAGTTAAACTTGGTTTCTTCTCAGTCTTTTGAATGATGTAACCCTTGATATAATAAAGAAGAGTTAGTGAATGCAATCAGACTACTACAGAATTTTAAAGCAGTAAAAACTGCTTACTTTGCCACTGAAGTTCTCAGTTTTTTCCATGTAAGTTTCTGCAATCTGCAGAGCCTCCAGGATTTTAGGAGCAACTGAAGAAAAAAGCAGGGAGACCAAATTTAGTTGGAGATTTATAGAAAAATATAAGAGAAATAAAATAGTCTCCAACTGTTCTACTATACCCTGGGCAGAATCAACTTGACTGTCAATTTTGATCGAGCCCGACAGTCCTGCTTCTATCAAACTGTGCTCTATCAGAGTAGCTCCATATGCTGTGGATGTGTTTGGAAAGGAAATAAAAGATTCATAGTCTTTCTACATGTTGAAACAAAAGATTAAACTCATGTATCTTTTGCATGGATACTTACGAAGGTGAGGATTCAGGACCCTTTTCACTTGCTCCCCATTTGGTGCTTTGCTAAGGATTTCAGTCAGCCTAAATAAAAAACAACAATAAATTACAGATATAGGGTTCTGATATTTTTTTTTTAACTGAATTTGGAACTATGTTCAGTTCATCCAGAAACTAGTAAAGAGGTCCTTGCCGCTCCAAACTGATGACAGGTTCGGGGGGTCTGGCGCTCTCCACGGGGTAGCGCTCTCTCACAGCAATCTTAACGTCTTCTGCCTCTGCTGTCCGAAACCTCAGCAGATTCAGGATCGTGTACTCATGGTCTGCAAGGATGATATTACCCTGAAAACGGACATGGACACCCCAACAAATAGGCATAAACAGATATGCAGTTGTGCGTAAGTAACAGGTTTTGAATATGAACATGTAATGTAAAAAGCATCTGAAATGTTTTCTGACCCTGTCATATAGTTCAATAATCAAGTGGTAGGCAGCTTCATCTGAGCCAAACTGGATGTCGACAATCCGGTCAATCCCAAGCTGCCTAATCTGGGTCAGGCGGCGTGTCTTCAGGTGTTTTCGACACTGAAAAAAAAATCTTTAACATCAGTTTCATCACAACAAGTGATCCAAAAACAAGAAAACACAAATCTAGTATGTAAATAAGTCACAATAACCACAAGTCATTGTAATGACATTTACATTTACTGTACTGATGTACTGATCCATCTATTTGGGATAGGCAAAATAATCCAGTCATTGAATTTGTGCAAGTAAGGATACTAATTAAACAATTTATCCACAGTGAAGCCGATGGGACAATAAACTGATTACGTCACAATAAAAATCCTAAAATATCAATACAAGGATATTACTTTATGTTTTTTAAATAGTCTTACTTTCATTGCAAACCCTGAAGGCATCATGTTCTTGGGCCATTCGAAGTCTGTGGAATGAATACGAGTCCCAGACTCGATCAGGAGAACAGCTTTGCTGTCAGGCCTGCCGATGCAACACTCTGTTATTCTCACTGATTCAAAGTGTTGGAAACAATTCAGTACATTTACTGTGTCATTTTAAAGTACTTTACTTGAGTACTTCCATTTCCTGCTATGGTATAGCTCATTTCAGAAGGAAAATATCAGACATTAGTTTTGACTTAAAAAGAGTAGTGTGCAAAACTATTGAGCCATCCCTTATTTCTATATGGTTTCCCAAGTAAAGCAGGCTTTACTGACTGACCTAAGGCTTTCTGGAGGTCTTTCAAAGTGGTTGCCTTGTTACTTATTTTCAGTCCAGTCCTTGTACCTGACCATTTTCAGAAGAATTTTGTTGTTTTGTTGTTGTTTTTTGAGGCACTTGACACTGACCTAACAGGCCAATACATAACTCAAAGGATAAATCAGTGATATGTCTACAATCAATTTTAAATTGTATCTTTAACTTTGTTACTAGCAGCCTGCCACAAAAGCACACATTTGTTCCCATTTCTGTAGCTGAAGCTATGACAAATACAGACACCACAGTTTGACGGGCATAAAATTGTACTTTTCTCACTAACAAGGTGATTACTAAGGAGCTATTGGTCAAAAGAACAAAAGAAGAATTGGCAAGCCTAAAAAAATATCTACAGCAGATGAACAGCAACTGAAAGAAATGAGAGGTGGCTCAATACTTATGCACAGTATTGTAGATCTCGGCACGATTTCAGAGGGAAAACATGAGATAATTCTTTTGACTTCGAAACATTTATCTGACAGCAGAAGACACTAAAAAGACGTTGACACACTTCAAACATATTTCTGAAGACGATGCACGGTCGTAGATTAGAATACTGAAGTTTACAAATATATATTAGGATTCACTTAAATGTGGCTCCTTGTGCATGAATCCATCAATTGTCATTAGCATAAATTAAATGCAAAACCTAACAGTGTCATTCTGCTGCATAACTAGTTTTGTTTTGTGATATTTCTGTTTTATTTACTAGCTTCATTCATTATGAAAGAGAAAAACTTTCAGAGGGCAGTTTTCTTACTTTTGCAAACGGATGAGATACGTCTTGTTGTCGATGTCATACACATTATAGACTCTCATGCCGATGTAGCTGCGAAAGAAAGAGGTGAAACTTCATGAATAACTGAAAGTGTGTGAATAAGCAGTGGACAGCCAGTCAGACGAGAGTTAATCTTAGCTTAGCTTAACAACAAGCACCTACTTGGCATTGATCTCGGCAATAACGGCCCTGATATCCACAGTGGTAAATCGTGTTTTCATTGTGATTTTAATCCAGGGTACAACAACCAAAAAAAAAAAAAAGAACTGATCAAAGTGACTGGGAAAATATTCACATTTCTACAGCAAAATCAGCAAAGAAAACATGCAGGTAATTCCTGAACATGCGCACATATGGCAGTTTTACGGAAACCGGTAAGGCACAAAAATGATCAGGTCCACGCCTTTTGCGCACAGTGGTCGTGAATGAATAGGACACTCTTATCTGGTAACGTTATTCTTGTTATATGAATGTAGGTGAAGTGGCTTCTTTGCTCCAACGGGCCCTGTTTCTGTATGCTTTTAAGCTAATGGTCGGCATTTTACCAATAAATGTGCACCAATGATGCACTACTCAAACTGGCTCATTGACGTAAAAAACAGGGCAAGCCTTCGAAATGAGTGCAAAACACCACCTAACACCGACTGGATTAACAGGGGGAATATTGTGGACATGCAGAACAACAACCCGCATCTTAAAGAAAAAGCATCCGAACTAACGGCTGCCACTCATCTCCTGAAAAAAGGTAGGAAACCGAGTTATTGTAGCTAAATATCTGGGCCTGCTGCGAATAATTCAGCTCGAGTGGTACTTTTCATACGTGGCAGGGCATATTTTGTTGTTTCTTTTAATTCAATCCATGTTCGGACTGATGTGAGGGAAGCAGCTAGAGTTTCCAGTTTCCTCCTTCAGGTCAAAGTGGAGGGCGAAGGCGTGCTCCGTTACCAGGGCGACGGTCAGCTAACAGGACTCACGCTAACGGCGCTAGGCTAGCGCCCTCAATGAGACTTCAATGTCCTTTTGACACAACAGTACGCTAAAATATGTATATATATATATATATTTAAACTTATGAGAGAAATGAAGGATCCACATATGCATGTTGTGGATAGTGGACGCATAAGTGGTGTCTAAAACTCAAAGGAATGCATCGTAAGTAACTAGTTAGGAGCTGAGCGGAGTGATGACAGGTCTGTCTGGGTTACACATCGATGACGTTTCTTTACAAATGTCTTTTATGTATTTGCTAACTATGAGCTGGTTTAACTATAAGCGACTAAGTAAATGTTATTGTTACATATATATATCTATCTATATATCTATAGATAGATATATAGATATATTTTCCATACATTGAATCAGTATTATACCGGCAATTGGTAACGTTAGCGTGGTGCGAGTGTCGTACACGCCCGCCCGTACTTGCCATTTCTATTGCCAGACATACACAACGACAAAGACTATAAACAGTAGTCAGTAATTTAAAAAATAAAATAAAATAGACCGCCTAATACTTTTCTTATTAATTTAGGATAGTTAAGACATTAAAAAGCAGCTTTCTTAGCAAGAAAGAGCATTAAAAAATGATGTTATCTGGTTTGAATTTAGCTATACAGATTGTCAAAGCTGCAGTCACAAAAAAGTAAATCTCCTTGTATAGATGACACGAAGTCTTTTTGCTCTTGTGGGTTCTTTCGTGTATTTATTATGTGTGTGAATTAGAAGAAGACATGTACAAAAGGTGAGACTTCGACTCTTGATATTTCCACACTACAGACGCTACAGCTTTTGTTATACAAAATGAGTTGGTACAAAAGATGAGGAAGCAAGGAGTAGAGGTAGTGAAGGTAGATGAGTTGGGGTCAAGCGTCCAAAGCAAGGACCAGTGACCAAGAGGTGACCAAGAGAGTTCAGGCAGGATGGAGTGGGTGGAGAGAAGTGATATAAGGAGTAAAACAGTTATTACCAATTAGTTAAAATCAGTAAAATTAAAGGTACATTTGTAAGTAACAAATTCTGAAAGACCCTAGTTTCTATATGGTAAATACGTTGACCTCTGCATTCTTTGACAGTAAACTGACTTTCTTTGGGTTTTTGACTGTTGGATGTATGAAAAAAATGATTTTATGCCAACTTATATGTTTAATAAATTAATAGTCTTCATTGTTTTCTCACAGTTTGAAGACAAAATGATGAACATAATTGGATGTTGAGGGCTATAAATTAGAGAATGACAGCTCCCTGTCTCCCACCAAAATTATCATGGGCTTTATTATCCAGTGGGGCGTGTTCTAGTTTTTACTGTCTGTGGAGCACAGGATTTCCCTCTAGATAAGGCAGACTTGTTCTTTTTTCCTGTGCAATTACACACACAGTTTAAATGATTCATAATATTAATATGAGAAAAAACATATTCTTGCTTTTTGAAAACCTTTTATGTGTCTTTTTTTATTAATTGTTGCAGGCTACAAAATAATCAAGAAAATTGGGGAAGGCACATTTTCAGAGGTCTTGAAAACTCAGAGCTTAAAAGATGGGAAATTTTATGCATGTAAAACCATGAAGCAGACGATAAACAGGTATGTACTCTGGAACTAACTGTCAGTTAATGATGTCCAGTTCCCCCATACTCTGCTTTGTAAGGGCAATTGATACATAAGTCAGCAGTTGAGTATTCTGTTCACAATAATGCACCAATTATGGCCATTAAATCTGGTAAGCCACTTATCGTGAGTCATGGTAAAAAGAAAGTAGACTCTGTAGCTTACTGAGTTAAGCAGGCAACCCATATATGTAGGGGTATTGCAGAGCTTTAAATCTGCCCCAAGGCCATTTACTGGGTGTCTTTCCTCTGCACTCCCCCCCAGCGTTCCTGTGTTATCACAATAAAAGCTACAAAAACAAAAAGGTACATCCTCTGTCAGCTCTAAGGTTTTATGTTTTTAGGACATAATAAAAATTCATCTGGTCCTCACCACGTCTTAAAATTGGGTAAATACAGCCTGAGAAGAACAAAAAACACGATATATTACAATGTGTTAGTACTTATGTATTTGTACTTCTGTATTCTGCAGAAGTGAAAAACACCCCTTGATTCAGTAGTTTGTCCAACCACTTTTAACAGCAGTCACTGGAAGGAACCATTTCCTGTGGGACTTTAAATCTTTTGCCCCCTGTTCTTTACAGCATTGATTCCCATCATTGCATTTCTGCATTTAAGCACTGCTGTGGCCAAACATCTCCACTTTGGTCTCATCTGTCCATAGAATAATGTTCCAGAAGTCTTGTGGTTTGTTCAGTTGCGACTTTGCAAACCTAATTTGGTTGCACCATATACACTGTAGCGATGCTTTTGTCACATATACCTAAGATATAGAGCTGCATGAATTTTATCCAGTTCCCTAAAATGAAATTTAGCTACCTTATGATTTTTTTTTGTAAGCAACCTTTATTTATACAATGGCCATATTAAATGTGCTAATGGTTTACTCTGTTGTTAAGTCTGGAGCAGGCCAACAATCTGCGGGAAGTCCAGGCAATGAAGAGACTGAGCCCTCATGCAAATATTGTCCAGCTACATGAACTGATTTTGTAAGTGTTGCATGTCACGTAGTTAAATCTCTGTATGATATGGCGCGTCATGTTAATTTAACAAAATGTTTCAGTGACAAGGAAACTGGAAGGGTATCTTTGATATGTGAGCTGATGGAAATGAATATCTATGAGTTCATACAAGGTAAGTTTAAATCTGACAGGGAGTCACTTTAACTTTTAGGCTTGCTTTGTAACTGTTTAAGGATCGTAACTCTTTTTATTCCTTGCAGGAAGAAAAACACCTCCGCCTGAACATACAGTAAAGCACTACATGTACCAGCTCTGCAAGTCACTTGAACACATGCACAGGTAAAAAGGAAACACTCACGTTCACATGAAATGATTAAATAAAGGCATTATTTGGGTATGCTGAGGCTGTGTTCTCTTTTACAGCTGTGGGATCTTTCACAGAGATGTAAAACCAGAAAATATTCTTATAAAGGTGAGATGCATCATTGCAGTAATCAGACTCACAAGAACGTAATAGTGTCACTTTTATTTTCAGTATCATTTTTAACATTTATTTGTGCAACTCGCAGCAAAACATTTTGAAGCTTGCCGATTTTGGCTCGTGTCGGAGTGTGTACTCGAAGCCCCCACACACAGAGTACATCTCCACACGGTGGTACAGAGCCCCGGAGTGCCTGCTCACCGACGGCTATTACAGCCTTAAGATGGACATTTGGAGCGCCGGTTGTGTCTTCTTTGAAATCATGAGGTATCCTGTGCAGCACAGAATTTCACCTGTAATACTTGAAGTTTGGCTAGAGGGCATCGCATTTCAGTTAAACTTCATTCCTTGTACAACAGCAGTGCCTTTGCCCTTCTTTGCATTCTCAGCTTTCTGTGTAATTTGACCTCCTGTCTTCCCACCCCCAGCATAACCAAATGTGAAATGAAACCTGTGTAAATGGCTTTGCTGTGTCATTAATACCTGAGTGTTTCAGCTTGAATCCTCTCTTCCCTGGAACCAACGAGTTGGACCAGATTGCCAAGATTCATGATATTTTGGGAACACCAGATCAAAGTCTGCTCCAAAAGTTCAAGCAGTAGGTGGTCATTACGTTTATTACGTTTCATTATGGCTGAAAGCGGCACAAATAAGTTGTGAATACGGGTCCTTCCATTAATGCTTGAACTGTATGAATATTTTAGATTCAGCTGATATTTTTTTTTTATAACTTTAAGAAATGTAATGAAGTACTCCAAGTACACTGGGGTGGGATCTAGGGCTGAAAATACATTTAAACTCTGTTACAAACTTCACTTTTTTTGTACAGAATGAACCATACATAAGTTTAATGTACTCAGCAATGCTTCTCCTGGTGTTATAATGTCTGTGCAGGTCTAGAGCGATGCATTTCAACTTCCCTCCAAAGAAAGGCACTGGCATCTCACGGTTAATCCCCAAATGCCCAGCTCCAGCTCTGTCTCTCCTCTATCAGATGCTTGCCTATGACCCCGATGAACGAATCACTGCCGAAACAGCCCTAAGGCACACATACTTTAGGGAAATAAGGTGAAGTGCTTAATTGTATTTATATATCTTAACTGATAACTAATATTTTCCAGAAGTTAAATTATAGCCTTCCTTGGAATCAGAGTCACAGTTTGAGTTTATTGCTTAAGGACTTCAAATAAATACAAATTTGCTTGCTCTTGTATTTTTCTCCTAGGATGGCAGATAAGAAGGCCGAGAGTCTTCACCGAGTTTCTGGGACTATGGATGTAATCGGAAGTTGTGTGACGCAAAACTCAGTTGACCACATCTGTCGACCAGCTCGAGTTGGGAAACAACTGAGAGGGAGACACACGAGACAAACACCTTTAATGAGTGTAAGCCCAAGTTCTAAAAGTTAGCTCCAATAAAATCCTCCAAATTACATCTGATACTTTCTCTCTCTCCAGCACAACATGAAGCATGTAGCAGACACCCTCATCCGACGGAACGTCCCTCATTATCCAGCAGAGCTGCCCAAGCTCAACGTGGTTGTACCGGGTCCCCAGATCTCCTTCCCAGTCCCCACTATGCCCGCATTTACCGTCACTCACAGAGGCACACTGCCAACTATCACGTCCAAAAAGTGCCAGTCACAGTTGGCCAAGGTAAACACCAGTATGACACATATCAGGATTTTCACGTTTTTGAATTCTTCATTATACCTTCTGGGAATAACATCTACCAAGAGCATTACACAAATGCAATAAAAATAAATAAATAAAAGGCATGGTAATGGTCACTGTGTGGTTTATAGAAAAAAATATAAAGAATCAAATTAATACCGCTAACCAAGTGCCCTGATGATGCTTTTTTTATATGGCCTTTCATTTAGCTGCATCTACTCTCTTCATAGCCCCGGGATGACTCACACCATGCAGCTTTCAAGACCTACTATATGCCACCTCTGGATAGAAAACATGGAGGCTGCTGAGAGCCAAAAAACAGGAAGTATTACATAAAAAAAGCCTTTTAATACTGGCTAGACCTGTACTGAAATGGATAACTTGAGAAGCACGTCTGTAAAACATCACAACTTTGCTTGAGACAGTCACAGAAGACCATAAAAGCTGTTATCTCAACACTTATAACTGCTGCCCCAAACTGCAAACTGAAATTCATAAACGGCATATTCTTTCATCTGTTGGATTAAGAGCATGGGGGTTTAGTTTTTCCTCGACTTTGTCAGGTTTTATTTGTTTACAACTCTTAAAAATAGCCCGAGGCTGGAAAATGAACACACTGTACAATGGGAACTTCTCGTAAAGCAATACAACACCTGCAAAAAGCAGCCCCACCACTTGGGCTCGTTTGAGTTTTATTATTGTACAACTTTGAATCAAATGATTAAGCCGATTTTAACATGGACAAAAAAAAGGAAAAGTGCACACAGACGTCTTCAATTTGCTACCCTGCTCTGACCTCCCTGCTATTTTTATAAAAACCGCTTTTAGAAGTTTAAACGTTACTTGAATGAGACTGAGACTGCCTCTGTATAATTATAGTTCGACTTCACTGTAATACTCTGGAAGTTCCAACAGCTGGATTTTTTTAAAAGACGTTTCAAACAAATCTCCACTAATTTTGTTGACTTACAAACATTTTCCCAGAAGCTGACAAAAAGATTTTTGAGGAAAATCTGAGATCAGGGAATTTCATTAGGTTTTTTTTCCCCCCAGTAAGACAGGAGGGGTCTGGTTGGAGAGTGCGCTACCTTACCAGTAAATCTTCACATTCTACACAGTAGCTTTGATTAATCTGCTGGGATTCAAAGTTGTAAAAAGTAATAAATGTGAAAACATTCGGAGCTGGGGTTGAATTTTTCTTTTTCTTTTTTTTTTAGATTTGTAGAGATGTGATGAAAGTCCTTGGAATAAACAATAAAAAATAAAAAAAAGCCCAGTCTTCCTGTACAAATGTCAAGAACCAGAACTTAAAACAGTCCTCTGCATCAGTGTTGTGTTTAGAAACAGATTTTGCACAGTTATGCTTAAAGATTGACTGCAGATTAGGCTTAAAAAGGATATTTGAATGTTTGTTGTATGCAAAAATGTAGCTTGCCCAGTACCTCCATACCCCTTCACTTGAGGGACTGTTGCTTTTCATTTCTCTCAGAGCTGTGAGCTCTTTAAATCGGACTGTGACTCAGTCTGCGCATCATTGTGAAGCATTACTGGCGTAAAAAGAAAAACTCATCAAGCACCATTTGTATAATGTTGTCATTAACCTCTGTTCAAAGCTGGCATAATATCAACAAACACCTGACGTGTTGACAGAACAAACTGATGAGAAAGTGGGTAATGTAAGCTCTACCAGCTTTCCATCTAATGCAGGGGTCACTTATGACATTATTATCAGTGCATTAAAAATGCATTACTGTCAAACTGGAACGCCTCTTCCTTTATTGTGTTTGTCTGTTTTTCGTCTTTCATTAGTTAAAAATTCCATCTGGAGAAAAATTTTAAAAAATTAATTATAAACAGCAGTTCTGAAGTTGAGCATCATTAAGACTCAAGTATCTGCCAGACTTCCACTCTGACATTTCCACGCGAGAGACATTACAGCTTTTTGTTATACCAAATGAATTAGGCGTGAGTGCAGGAATGAATGAAAACAGCAAACGGTGTATTCAAGATTATTTTAATATTATTAATATGTATACTTTAGGCTTTAGAAATATAACTATCAATGACAAAACTTCCACTGGAGTAATGGTAGTTTGCTTAGGCCCCCATCAAATCAATTAATTACAATATACACATTATGATACAGAGCAGATTTAAATCTGAAATAATATTAAAATAAATGCTCAATAGATAAAGGTTTTAATCGTATTTTTTATCAGTTTCTTCACCTACTGTTAGCAATCTGTGAGTTCTGAGCACACCCAAAAAATGTAAAGCCATATTCTTCTAATAAACTAATTTAAGTGCAAACCTTTTTTTTTTTTTCTTTAAAAAGACTATGATTGCAGCATCCAGCTATATAGATTCAGATGTCAAGACTGAGGATGGTAAAGCCAAGTGGAACAAGGCAATCCTCAACTCTCTTTTTTTGTTCCATTAAAGTAGTTATAAAACAAAAAAACGACAAAGTAGCTAACAACAATCAGTGCAAAGTCATCAACGGGGAGATTCTATTCAAGAAAAGAGAAGTGGTGGGTGAATGTGGATGGATGCAAAAATTTCAGATGCTTACGCACTTGGTCATAAAAGGATAGTTCTTCTAAAGTTCATATTTTAGTCAGTAACCCTGAGTTGGGTTAAAATGACAACATTAAAATAAAAAAAGAGGAGGAGATTATGAAAGTTAAATGAACTATCCCTTTAGTCTCAAGCCACAGTTGTCTGGTTTGCATCTAACAAAGCCAAGCATTAATTCCAGAAAAGCCTAATGAGATTTGACACCCGCGCACACGCACGCACGCACACAAAAAAAGATTTAAAATTTAAAATTAAAAAAAAAAGTAAAATGTATTAAAACTCGAGAACAAAAGCACAATAGTCCACAATTGCACCACACCTTTTCCTGTTCCATTCCTCCTCTAGGTCGAGTGAGTGATAAAACAAAGAAACAACAGAAAAGCCATTAACAAAACTGGGAGAGGGAGGGGTAGAAAAGAAAAGGAAAACTTGCAATGCTTGCAGGGTGAAGAGCAGCATCAGACTCTGGGTTGCAGGGTTCTTTAGCAGCAGAAATATTGTGGCTATACTACTGTTCCACTGGGAGAGCTGGCTTGGTTTTGGGATGACAATAAACCCTGAAAAAAGGAAAACAAGGAGATTTGCATTGGGAAAGTCCACATACTGAAGCAAAAAAAAGGAAAAAATAAATAAATCAAACAACAAATAGGTCATTAGAAAATGCGCCCCATCTTTCCATATTCCAACTACTGCAAGAAATCAAGACCCTGTGCACAGTGGTTTAAATAAAAGCTTGGTGTAATAACATCCGCGATCAAGGCACTGCGCTTTATAACTAGCCTTATGACCCTCCTGATGGGACCTTTACGAACATTTGACTACATTTCTAATGCACCTGGTCCTTAACACAACACACTTCTCTGTAGCATGGGGTTTATATTAAAAAAATAACGTTTCCACAGCCTCAGCATTAAAGCATTTTTTAACCATATGAATGTCTTTTCAATAGAAAGTCGACTTTTAGTTATGTTGCATATTCCAGACTATTTGCGCCATTCTGGATATGCAAGTGTGCACAAACATATTTTGCTGTAAGCGTGTGAGGAAGTGCAGAGAGCCTGGGCAAATACAGAGCCATTAGCATAAAGGCTGAAATGTGAGCAGGGTTGGGATTCAATAGCAGTTTATCAAATCCAAACAGTTTCAGTTTAGGTCTGCGATCAGCTGGCCTAAACTGGTCACAGCTTTAATGAAGACTAACAATGATTAAGCCAACCTGTTCACAACCTGGAAATAAGATCTAATGTCGATAACTGATATCACAGCTCAAACATACCGACACCACATAATTCACTTGCTCAAAATGTTAATTTGATAGATAATTGTCTTCTGGGCAACAAAAATCAACATAAATAGTGGATGCAGAGTGATAATGTTTTCATCACAAAAAAGTCATTGGACTGAAGAAAGCACATTAACCAAGAGACAGCTTGAATGGAGCTTTTACAGATTTAACAATTTAAGTGTCATTAATGGCAGAAAATTAAGTCATTTTAACTGGAGAAATCAACAGTCAGCACTAGCTATAACTGAGAAGCTGCTTATATTACCTCCATGATTTGATCATTGCTTTGCTAATGGAAAATAAAAACTCTAAGAGATTAAAAAAAAAAAAAAAAGTGTGCACGAGATTTGAGTGTCTGAGCTTGATGAAATTTGACCATCTTGTTGAACGGGAAATGCATCCGATGACAAGAACCCAACCGTAACCCTCTGAATGTGACCACTTATGCAAATGACTTGTTGGCTATGCATTGTAGGATGATTATGGTGAACCAATGAATACATCTTATGTCTTCCTTCATCTGACAGGTCCACAGAAAATTCTCTTATTATCTCTAATTATCTTATTGGATTATATAACCACAAACTTTATTGTCATAGCATAGGATGTTTTTTTTCTCCCCCTGAAACTTGGGCATTGGAAAGCAGGTGTACATTAAACAAAGTCTTATAACTTATGTTTATTACTTCAGTGGCAATTTGACTATAAAAGCTATAAATGGTATTCCAAATATCCACAGTTTAACATATGCGTTCAAAATAAGTTCAGTTTCTTAACTGCTTTATTGACTCATAAGCGCCATCATTTCAAATTTCCTCCCATTTCCTACATTAAAAAGAACTTACCACTTTGCCTGGCCTCGCCCATGTGCAAATAAATCCCTCCTGACAAGCAGTCACTAAACAGTCCTCTAAAAATATGAGTACAGTCAGTCTCTCGTGTGCTATTTTTTTACAGATGAGGGGCTCAAGGAGGGGCACGTCCTCCATGCGCGGGCACAGCAGAGTGCCCAGAGTCTTGGCAGGGTCTGTTTTGGTTTTTGTCAGCAGGTTGAGCTTGTCGCTGCTCTTGCTGCTGATGTGACCCATGCTGTGGTTGCGTTTGTGGTCCTTCTCATGGTGGCGCTCCTTCCGATCATGGAGTGACAGTGTGGCAAACTTACTCACACCTGTAGCGATGGCGCTGTCCATAATACCACTACTGATTCCACCGCCACTGCTGGCCTTGTTGGTATTGTTTGCCGTTGTTGTTGTGGTGCCAGCTGAATGGGGAAGGCTGTTGGAACGCGGTAAAGTAGTAGCAAGGGAGTTAATGCCAGGAGTATTGGCACCACTGTTGTTTCCATTAGTAGTGTTACTAGAGGTGTTAGTGATTATTGTAGCACCCGCAGGAGGGCTGGTAGCATTCATCACGTTAGTATGTGTCCGTGTCCGTGAAAGGGGAAGATGCGGGAAAAGGATGTCCTCGGTGAGGTCCCATAGGCACAGCTGAGTGTCCTGCCCCACTGAGCCAAACCGGTATGTAACACTAACAGGCCGGCTGTCTGTGGAGTTACGCTTGGAAAGTCGAGACTGTGTACTGTTGGCCCGGTCTCGTCCAAAATGGATCATCTGATCCTGGAAGTCCTCATCGCTGCCACTGAACTCCATCGGGTCGCTCTCCTCCACACTAGTGGTGTAATGGTCAAAAGCCACCACACTCACCCACGACTTGTGGCCGTGACCTCGAGCAATGACCCTGCAGTCCAAGAACGACCACACAGTCACTAGATCGTCCTCTCCACCCGCAACTATATATTTTCCATCAGGGCTCCAGCACACGCACAACAAACCACCAAAATAGCTCTTCATGGTGCCGTGAAGCTCAACAGCATCAAAGTTGAACACCCGTAGGAAGCCGTCTTGGCTTACACAGGCGAGGAACTTCCCATCTGGAGAGAAGGCAAACTCATTCAGAGCTCCCTCTCCTACAGTCCATTTAAGGAGAGGGTTCCTCGTGGATTTACTCTTGCAAGTGTGCACAGAGTAATTCTCTCCCTGTTTGAGTAGCTGGTAGTGTGGTGCTGTGGTGCCGCAGGTATGCTCCACATTGTACAGGTACATATTCCCACTGGCATGAGAAACTAGAAACAGACTCTCTGAGCCTGGCACCCATTTCACACATGTTACTCTGGACTTGTCTATTAATCTCTGTCAGGAGAAAAATTAGGTTGAGGTTTGAGAGGCAGGAGAGGTAGGAGAGAGCAGAAGAGAAGGGGAAGACAAAAAATAATTTTAGTACAGTAAAATTGAAGTTGGTATGCTCAACAAGCTTTAAGTTTTTAATAAAACAAGCTTTGGGCCATTTGGTAATGTTCTGGTCAAGTTGTCATTAAGATGCCTTAAATACATAAGAACGTCAATGCATTCAACACACAAAAAATCTTATCAGTTGTAAATTAATTGTAAAGTAGAAGATAATCAATTTCTGTGAAATTGGATGACATGCAAGCACCACATTTCACTTCCTGGTTCCTAAAAAAAAAAAAATATATATGTACAGTGACGGTAAGGTGCAACTTAAACACTGCTGCAAAAATAGTATACAGATGTTATTCTAACCTGTGTCCTTTAGACATACCTCCTCATTGAAGAGCTTGCTTGTCTCCTTCTTGATAGGGTCAATGAGCTGTACCTGTCCTGCTGAGAAACCCACCAGCAAGGACACACTCTCTGCTGTAGCTGTGAGGTGGTTGAAGTCATGACACGTGGGCTGCGTTCCCTTGTAAATGCGTTTGTCTATGGGCTTGCTCAAGTCAGCAGCCTGAAAACAGAGACCGAGATTGCAAGAGGGGAATGAATGCATACGAACTGCAGTAACCTTCAAATATCTAAAATGACCATCTACTCAAATGCATGGCAAAGTCTATACCTACTCACACTACCAGTACATTGCAGATAGCTAATATAACACAACAGTTAAATTTGTTAATGATTAACAGTTTGAACAACTGGTAGAATGGAAAATTCTTTTCAGGGTAAGGTGATGACTCAGGGGTTCCTCTATTTCCATGACATGCGCCTTTGACTGTTTTTGTCTTGCCTCAAAGAGCAAGACGTGTCAGTGGAGGTCTTGATCAAGAGTCCACTAAAAAGTACAAAATCACAAGACTTCTGGCTCACAATGGCAGAGACAAAGGCTGAAAGAAAACTTAATAATGTTATAATACCTAAACATACCTGCTGTATTACACATTGGCTTGAAGGCTGACATGCAGATGCTTTCCAAAAACCAGTATGTGCCAACAGTGGTGGAGGAAAGACTTCACAACACTAGCTGCTGTACATTTTCTAGCTTGTGTTTTTGTTTTCAAAAAGTATGTCTGCTACAATATATCAGAATAAATCTCTTAGCATTCCCCACTTACCAATCCTTCCAAAATATATGACGAAGTAATTCCCAACTGTGTAGGTAACCTGGCATTTAACATTTTCTGACTAAGTTAACTTGCACATATAAAAAACCCTGAGGTCACAGGAGTCGTTTCCTTTTCCCAATTGCTTCAAACAGCTCAAATTTATGGCAGACTTTCAACCAGGATACAGCTATTTCACTCTGAAAAATGGCTACACATGACATGTTTGTGTGTGAATATGGAAAATGCTTTTATACACAGGTTGAATTTAACAATCAGCTCATTCAATCTGTGATGTCAAGTCAGCTATCAGCTAATGATCACATTAAGGTGCAACAAAATATTTTTATCAACAGTAACATGGAGAGTTTATTTTGATACTGAATGACAGCGGAGCCCTGTATTCATATTAATTGCGATGTGATTTCCACGTTATGCTCAACTATGGGGTAGCAGATCACAATAACAGTATGTGCCCTTTGACTGTTATTAAATACCAAAAATATACCAAATCAGTTCAGTTTGATTAGCTCAGCCTCTCAAGAAGAATTCTTAAGCCAAAATCAGAGTGTCATTACGGCAGCAGTTAGCCACATAAATCCGCATCACCGTGATTGTCGACATCTGTCAGTCAAAAGGTCTTCCACAGGTGTCAAGGGTGACAACGTAAATCTGTCAATGCTGACACTGACAGTTTTATCACAAACCAAGCCCGTTATAAACGCAATTTAAGCTCTGACAACTTGAATCGTTACAGTAGGTCAACTTCACCAACATGATATTTGCAAAACTACAAAAACCCGCCATCAAGTGAATCTAAACAGAGTGACGGAGAGGAGACGGGAGTTTTAGCCCCTGGCCTCGGGGTAGCTACTGGCTTGCTAACGTTAGCCAGTTACGCTGGCTAGCTAACTAATAGGCTAGCTTTGAGCTAAGTAGCTAGCTGCCAGCTAATTTCAAAGTCAAGCACCTGTCAGAGTGACGTGACACGCCTAAACTCCTGCAACACCTCACGCAGCAGTGTGGCATTTTAACTTGCAGCATGGCGAATTTCCGCAGGCATAAGCCACATTAGCATGCTACCTTTCTAACGCCTTTGTAGATGTAGAAGTAGAGCTCACGGCCCACATTGAAACAGATCCTGTCGCCGTTGCCCGACTGGTCGTTGACGTTCACGAAAGAGACCTTGACGGGGTTGGAGCCTTGTGAATTGAAAGGCACCCTGTTAGGACGGCTGTATTCGGAGTGAGTGAGGAGTTTGTAGACGCCTTCCCGAGTGGTGAACTGAGTTTTAATTTCGTTCATCTCCTTCCCTCCTCCCTCCGCCGCCATCTTTGAAATTAACATTCATCCCTTTCCCCCAGGCCGGATCTTACGCACGGATGCGAGCGGCCATTCCGACTCTCCCGTTCCCCCCAACGGTTCACGGGGGAACTGGTGGAAGTGATGGGACTGGTTTCAACAAGTTGTGACAGATTTATCTAAGACCTCGCAATATCAACTTAACACAAAAGTTTGATTCAGCCACAGATTTTTATTTTTATTTTACGCCCGTAAGTGAAAATTTACGTATCTCGAAATTTCGACTTACTCAGAAATAAGTTTATTTATTTTATTTATTTGTTTTTGTTGTTGTTAGTTTTTTTCAGTCACGGAAACAAGCTTCCATAAACCAGACTTGATTGTATTTAAAAATAAATAAAATACAGTTTACAATATATATTTCAGACAAAAAAATAAAAAAACATGTTTACATTTTAGTTAGAATAAGCTTTAAAGCTTAAAAACCGCAGGACCGGTACACGTTTTATTTTGAAAAAGCAACTACCGGACGTATTATTTTGTCACAATCTTGAAATTAGCAAAGTCTGTGGTGTTTAAAACTTGTGACAGTGCAGTTGTGTAGACTGCTCACCTGACTGTGGCCACACTTGGCTGTTTCCTATTCAAGGCACCTGCTCTTTAATTAAGCTGACAGCATTCCTGACCATCTTATCTCGACATATTTGCTGTATTTCCAAAGAAAATTTCTTTCACGCGCCAAATGTCATGGCACACAGGAGAAGAAGACAACGTTCACTTCCAGGTATCAGTGATTACGATTTAATTTTTTTCCTCCTTGGACGTGGTATTTTCCTAGTTAATTCCTGTCATTTGTGGTGTCAACATGTGCACAATCCTTTCCAAAAAATAAATAAATAAATAAATCACCGGTTTATGTTATATTGGCTGTCTTTTGACTGAATCATTATTGCACTGTAACCTACATTTAGTTTTCTACATTCAGACAGCATTGATAGACAAGCACCCAGCAGTATGGACCAGCTTACTTTAAATTACATGGTAAGAATACTTACCAAATGCCCATTTGCAGGTGCTCTGCATTCTTCTTAGACCACTTGCATACGTTTGGACTGGTATGACCTTTGTTTCCTGTTAGGAGATGTGCAACATGGAGTCCAGCACAGGTTCTGACTCCGAAATCAGTCCAAGATGGTCCGACACCAGTACCATGGTACTGCTTGAATTCATCATTTGGGCAATACATGCACACAGACACTGACATAATAAGCACATTTGGAAGTATATAGTATAGTCTAAGCATTTTTCAAATGGGGAAAAAAACTGTTTCAGTGATCATTTAACACATAAAGCCAGACATGCACTGATCTTTGTAAAAATAACTGCCAATTTGTTAATGTTGAACCTCTGGTGGTTGTGTATAGGGATGTGTGAGCAGTGCACCAGAGAGTGGGGCCTCAAGGCGGGTGTTGCCATTAATGCTTAAGCCTGCAGAAAGGCATGGCTGTTATTCTTTGGTATGCATTCTCCTCTCATTCATCCATTTGTGTTGGAAATGCACATTGCTGATCATGAATTAAAATGTGTGCGCTTGTTATGATTGTAGGATTTGGACCCGTACGATGGGAGCTCTGAGGATTCTGACGGGTCAAATGTCGACGTCTCCAGCAGGCAATCGAGGCAGCAGGCAAAAAGTGGTGGAAAAGGAGGATGTCGACTCTCGGGCCGAAGCAGGCGATATATCTTTCATCACTCTGCTTCTGTTGCTCTCAGAGAAGTTGCGAAAAATGACAAGAGAGACTGTCTGAGAGAGCAGCAGAATCTTCTAGATGTCCAAATGAAATGTGGAAGTGACTCTGACCGGTGGGTCTGCGAACTGGACACTCTTCCCTCTCACAGTGACAGGGATGCTTGTAAAAATCTTCCAGAAGAAAGGGTAACCGATTCAGTAACACACAGACAAACCTCAGATATGGAATTGCAGCTTGATGATTCAGGCTTGCATATTACAAGATCCTCCACACTTCACCCACCTAAACCTCAAAGCTCAGTGGAGGGGAGTTCATCTCACATGCTGGGTTGCTCCTCTGAGAGATCTCCCTGCTTGTGTAACCTTGGATCTCTTTACAAGAGAAAGCTGAGTGTCCCTGGAACAGACATGATTGAGTTGGGACACAGGAAGAAGCAGTGTGTCTTCAGCATGGAGGATGAACAAGAAGGAAACGATTCTGCATCCTGAACCATGTTAGAGTTCTTTAACAGTTGACATTTAAGGTGGACTGAAATACTGTAAATAGTTATTTGGAATTGCACTCTGTTTACTCATGAATAGTTAACTTTGAGCACCTCCTGATTTTTAAGATGGCATTTGGTTACCACTTGCTTAAAATTTAGTCACAGGTGACTCATCAAAACCTAATTTTTGTTCAAATGAGCTGCTCAAATCCAAATGAATGAATAAAGTAAAAATACTTAAGTTTCCAGTGGTTCCCAGCATGTGTTTTTTTTTTTTTAAGCCATTCATAAGCTAATTTCCCCCATATGGTTTATTTCGTGTAGCCCATTCAGAAACTAGAAAGTCCTTTTTTTAAATGAGTGTCTACAGTTTGTTCAAATGCTTACTGACCTATGTAATGTTACCTCAGACAGTTAATATGTGATTTTAAGTGCAAACCTTTAGCTTTACTTAAAGGGTTTTAGCAAAAAATAGTACACAGTGCCCCATTTTCAGAGGTCAGTCTACATCCCTACCCTCACCTATAATCACAAACTCTGGATGGTGACTAAAAGAATGAGATCGCACATAGAAGTGGTGGAAAATCCTTTGCCTGCAGTCTAGAAGCCTGGTACTTCTATCAGCAGTCACATCATAAATAGACATGTCATAATACTACCTCTACATGCGATGTAGCATGATTCATTTCATAAGTTGTTTCTCTCCATACTTTTCCCATCATTCAGATAAAATTAATCTTGGCTTCATCTGTCCAAATATATATATTTTCCAGAACTTTGCAGGCATCTTTTAGATGTTTCCTGGCAAAGTCTAATCTGGCCCTCGTGTTTTCGAGTTGTTTGCACCTGCTATAAGCCCTCTGTGTTTACATTCATGAAGGCATCTCTTCATTTTAGACTTTGACAGTGATCAACAACACCTGGACTATGCAGATCTTCTGCTTAGTTTATCCTGGAGTAACAGGGGAACTAGCCTCACCTGGCTGTGCAAGTCTATTGTCTTCTACTTTTGACCTTCTTAAAGTGAGTGAGTGTATAAAAATGGTTGCAAGTCCCAAACAGTTATTGCTGTAACATATTTTTATACATACTGTCATGAAACTCTATGGCTCATTCTCTGCTTTGAGTATAATATTGTGTGTTGGGAATATACTTACCCCTCCGACCAGCAGGTGTCAGTAATGAATGGATTATATAGTTTTGCCTAGCAGCTCAGTGAAGGTTTTATTACTTTAACATTAACATTTTGGATCATTAAAAAAAAAGTAACTAAAAGGAAGACTGCAACAGAGGGCAAAAAACTCAAGTTAACAGTTGTTATTTCTTGGTGAACTTTGCTTTTGTGCCCTGTTCACAATCCAGACGTCTTAATAGCTTTCGGTGTTGAGAAAACTGTCTAAAGTGACAATGGTGATATTTCGTTTGGAACAATCCATATCAGCTTCACTTAGTATAACAAGAATGAACATTATGTCACTGATGTTTCCTTTGTGTGCGACTCACCTTAAAGTTTCCTTTAAAATACTTCCCAGTCTGAAGAGGCTCCTAAGAAGAAAAGAGCTCCACAGCAACGACCATTTACGACATTAAAAACACAAAGACCAAGCAGTTCATTCCAATGAGCTTTATTCCATCTAAAAACAACAACATGCTGCTTCTTCCATTAAAACATTTTTCTTTCAACTTTCCTTTTCCAAATTTCAGTTTCTTTTCATCTACCATCAGACAACGTCTCCTTAACCTTTCAAGACACTTTCTAAGAACTGTTACATGTTCACTGCGGTTCCACAAACATCTCTAACCAGGTTTCATGTCGGAATGCAACAGACTACAACTACTATTATGGGGTAATGAATGTAAGGGATTAAATGTGGTTTGATTATAATCAAGACTTAGAGTGCGGAAACGTCGCGTTTCAATTACTCTGTGCACAGGATGGCAACTCCGCGCTCGTAGAAGCTGTGAGGATCTTCCTTGGTGGCGATGTCGAAGTCGACGGTGAAGATTAGATCAGACCGGGTGAAGTTCAGGTACACGGGTAGAGTGACCTGCAGCGAAAGGAAAACAAAAGGTGAGAAGGAAAACAAATCCATAGCTATATTTCAAAATCTAGCTTTTTATATCCCAATGGGGCTTTTTTTTTTTTTTTTTACCATGTGTCTCTTCTCAGCATTGCTCTGCTTGATCCAGCGGAGCTGAGTGAGAGGCAGCTCAGTGGAGATTGAGGTGGACAGAGACAGCTTGTTGTTGGCACAAGTAGCTCCCTGGAGCTTCAGACCTAAGGGTACAGCAAGCAAGATTGGAATGATGAAAAAAAATTAATGTTTTTACAACTCACTACATTAGACCACAAGTACAGTTAGCATGTTTTAGAGTCCTGTGAGTACTTTTTAAGGTTAGATTCCAGTCCATATTAAACAAAAAAAACCAAAAAACCCCCAAAACATTAAAATTCATATGGATATGATTTAATTACAAAGCTGTCTGTTCAGTCTAACGGCCACATTGTTATCTGATTTGCACAGTGCTTTTGCCCCCCAACTTAAATCAGATGATGTGCGTTTAGTCTGACCTTTGATGCCAAAGCTGCAGGCATCCAGTGAGGCGCCCTGGGCGGTGGTGACGTTAACCTCCAGACACAGCTCTTCCAGGGACCAGCTGTTTGCCTGTGCCACATATTGGCGGGTGGCAGTAATATAAGCCTCTGGCACAAACAGGCTGCCCAAGCACACATGGATGTTCTGGAAGTGATGAGAGGGAGAGACGAGGAATTAGAAAAGAAAAAGAAAATGAAAACACTACATTTTGTTTTCATTTTTAATCAAACCATTTAAGAACTAGAGCTTGTTTGAATGTGTACACAAACAGTACCTTCAGTTCCTTTGCACCCCCGCTGGCCGCTGCCTGGGAGATCTGCTGCAGCTGTTTGATACGCTCACTGAAGTCTGACACCCACTGGATTACAGTCATGGAGACTGGGACTGTGTACCGACACCAGCTGCGAGGGAGGATTCCTGAACAGACAGATGTATACCACAGGTATTTAAAGTATTCAAATAAATAAACAAATTCATAAAAGTACATCAAGAAGTCTGAGTGAAGAACCTTTGACAAGGTCACTGATGAGTGTTCGCAGGTAGTTGGTCTGCTTCTTCTTGCCCTCGCACACTTGCACCACGTCGGACAGATCCTGACGGACCTCCTGAAGCATCTTCCCTCCCATTTTCACTTCACGCTCAAAGAACCTGAACAGGGGGTCCTGGTATTTGGACAAAAATGATATTAATGCCAAAACAAAACCAAAAAATAGAAGCCAGACAGATGCGCTTTGGTGAAACTGGAAAAGAAAAATGTTCATTTACTGAAAATCAAACTTTTTAAAGTTAGTTATACCTGATTACCTCACAATTCAGGCACAAAGATTGAAAATCACCCGACGGTGAAACAATTCCTTGGTTATAAATAAAAGAAGGATATTGTAAGGCTTGTCAGCACAAGCCTGCTTGCCAGCCCCCTTTCCTCTATTCTCTGTCATTACCTTGATGTTCTCCACTGTGCGTTTGAGAGGATTAACCATTTGCGGCATGAGCTGCAGCCAGTTGCAGGCGGTGGTGTGGAGGGTCCTCATCCAGGCTGGCTGGGTGTCAGATGTGGACGAAGTGCGCTCCTTCTTCTCAGTCTCGTAGGCAAGGTCATCCTCATCCTCCAACATCTGCATTTTCAGCATCTTACCCATCATGTCAGTGCCTGCGCAGCCCGGCAGAGGGAGTGATTGGGCAAGGAGGGAGGTGGAAGACAAGGCCATGGTGGGATGTAGGAAGGGGAGAAGAAATTAATCACAGAAAAGAAACAAACACCTTACCTCAAGGATGGGTTAATAAAGGGTTTGTTTTATCAAAAATAAAAATAGGACTACACTGGGTCAGACAAAATACACAAGGCTTCAGGCAATAATTCCAACACGTGTAACCTTAAACGAAATTGCCAAGTGGATAACAATCCACATTTCTGAATGACTGGATCTTTAAAAGAAATCAGTACAACCCAAAAAAAAAGGGGGGGGGGGGTTAAGGGAGAAAGTTTGGGGGTGGAAGTGGGGATGAACGAAGGGGAGACTGGACCACGTGCTCAAGGGATGGACGCTTTGGCAGCCATGACTGTGGAGGTCAGAGAGGGGGAGTGAAGGGATGGGAAGCAGGCATGGTAGGATGTTTGAAGTCCTAATCTGCAGGTGGGACAAGATAACATCTAAGCAAAGCAACATGATGGCTGTGAAATACAGCTGCTGAAGGGTGAGGAGACCCACACCCATCCTTTGGGAAGAAAACCTTTTAAAGTAAAATGGCTATGACTACAGCTACGCTGCACATTATAGCTACGCTACAGAAGGCTGAAACCAAGGGCTACTGGTAATGGGGGAGAGAACCGATGAAGGATGAGAGATGAGGAAAAGGAATGTTTTTAACAGTTTCTTTGCCACCCGGCACACAGTATTCTGTCCAAAGCAGATGCAAAAAACAAGAAAATCTAAGATCTCGACCTCTCACTGCACGGCGACAGCCTGCCAAAGTACGAGTTATGACACTAGAATAGAGAGAGAGTTGGTTAATGATCTACCCCAATGAGAATATTTAATCTCAACTGGTTGAGTATAAATGGAACACAGATGGAAAAAAAAGTTGTAGTTCAGTAACAGCAGCATACCCTGAGTGGTAAGCAGGACCTTCTCTGCATTGCTCGGTAATCCGAGCCAAGATGGTGTCTGAGTGTCAGGAAGCATCTCCACCCAGTGCATGAACTCCTCACGTCTGTAACAAATTAAAATGATCAGACGCTAACAGAGAACGTTTTTCAGAGAACAACAAAAGCTAAAACTTAACAGATAACTGACCGAATGCCGTCGGGCATCTTGATGTCCTTGTGTCCGTCAACTTTGAGAGCCAGTTTGAACTCGCTGTCAAAGCTTCCCTTGGTGAAGATGCGGTCCAGGAAGGTGTTGAGCAGCCGCTGGTCAAACTCGTTGTCGATACGACCTCCATAGATCGACTGGGCCATCAAGGTTTTCAGAGCTGCCCAGGGGATCTTGTCTGGAGCGATGTTCTGACGACCCTGTGTGCGCGTAAGTGTAACGGTTAAGTGGAGCAAGAGGTCATATTTTTCAAACTGACAATTATCTAATAGATTTAGGTAACAGCTGCAAGGAGGAAAGGATGTTTCATACACAAACTAGAAACCACTTAAAGTATAAATTCGCCAACCTTAGCAGTATCATCCAGCCAGGTGTCAACCGTGTCACAAGCAGAACGGAGGTCAGACTCCCCAAACTCGTATTTCTTGGACCAGCCCAGTGGTGCGTAACGCAGGCGCTCCTGGATGACCGCATGGAACCAAGCAAGCAGGAAGTATAGACGCGCACGTTCGTTGGGGGCCTGCGTGGATATGGAAAAACGTGATTTACATGGAGAATGTTCAGACAGCACTGATTGTTTATTTTAAATATTTGTGTGCGTGTCCATTATGTTACCTTGCACATGCGAGCCACTGGGATGCTGCTGAAAGTTCTCAGCATGTTGGCCTTGACGCCGGGAGGAGGCTCAAACACAAAGATACGGCCAGCACGAAGCAGATTCACTGGCACCTGGTCGTAAAACACAGCAGTATGAAAAACAGGAACTAGTGAGAACTGAGAATTAATTAATCCAAGTCTAAATCACAAATCTAATGAGTGATGTGGTATACCTTGGGGTTGATCTCCATTGTGAGGAACAGCCTGAAGCTGGCATGTGGCTGCATAGAGTGAAGCTTTTTCTCCAGCTGCATCAGCCACCCAGGGGCCAGATGGACGTTCTCCAGCATCACCCACCTGCAAGACAAGAAACAGTCAGGATATCAGTACAAGAACACAAACTGTACATTCTCACAAACACAAAGAATCCACATTAGTCACCTGCCAGACTTGACAGCAGTGTTGATGTCTCTGTCAGCTTTATTGAAACCTTCAGCAGAACCTGTGGACAGCAGCAGTTATTTACATTATCCTCAAAATTTCTCATTAAGCACCTGATCTACATCACTGCTAAACCAAGTTATGTTTATTTCCTTCTTACCAATAGAAATTGAGGTGATTTGTTTGTTCTGCTCAGCAGCCAAATCTCTGACAAGCCCACTGGCATCATAACCTGGTACAGAACACATCAACACTGGAGTGCTGGGCTTCACCTACAGACAAAAAAAACATAAGAATTATCAGCAAAATGTGCAACAGTAACAACAGGAAGGTCATTGATCTGAACTAAATGAGTGATCATTACCTCACTGTCGATGATATTAGCCAGATCAAGAGGCTGCTCAATGATGCTCATGAATGTGTCTCCCAGCACCTTTGATACAAAAATGTGTGACATGGCCAGGAGACGGTCGGGGCGGAAGGCCTGAATCAGCAGGAGCTGGTGCAGAGCTTGACCAATGGTAGCTGAACAGGTAATGGACAGGTCAGGGCAGATATGATTTATACAAGTAGTATATATTGTAGTTTTTTTTGTTGCTTGGCCTTCATGTTTGTACACAATGTATATACTCACTGGACTGCTTCTCCTCTGACCACAGGTATGGAACAGCCAGCTCTGGAGTGTTGCTCTCAATCCACATGAAGAATTGCTGAAGTAACAAGCAAAACAAATGATTACTGACACAGTTTCTAAGAGTCAAACTACAAACTACAGCACCCATTGGCCTACTACTATTCACCTCGTCAGCCTCGACTTTTTCAACCAAGTCTTTGAAAGCTGGCAGGCGGCTGAGTCGAACCATGGCCTCACTCTGCTCAGCGGTCAGAACCTTCACCTTGGGAAGTGGCGTGCCTGTCAGTACAATCTCCTTACCACGTAAGAAGTGCTGGAACTCTGGATCATATGGCGGCTCACTAGAAAAAAGGAGAAAATAAATAAGTAACTGTGCTTCATGCAGTATGCCACCACTGCTCATGCTCCATTACTGTAACACAGGCATTCTCTTACCTGGTCATGCCCTTTAGGCTGATCTTAGCCAGCAGCATGGCAAACGTAATGTGGTCCTGGTGCAGCATACCTCTGGCAACCCTGTTGAACGCCACCTAACGCCACACAAACCACATATAAGCGCATGACTGTTACATTCATCCCCCCCCCAAAAAAACAACCCTTATTCATAGGAGTTATGTTTCAAACCTGAAAAAGATCCTTGGTGATGACAGCGAGCCTCTGTGAATGATCACTAATGTTCTTGAGGTTGGGGTTCTCATACAGCACTGTGTGATACGTGTCCAAGAAGAAGTGAAGAGAGTACTGGTAGAGGAAGTGCATCTGGAAGGAGAACATTTGCTCAGTTTAATTTTTAGTCTACTCACAGAGCTGTGAGAGCACCTATCTCAGTGTTCATTGATGTTACAGCAATTCTGAGAGAAGAAAACACTACTACCAACAGTATTGGTTTAAAGAGCAAATGAGATGTGCCCAGACCTGGTTCAGAGCCTCCATAGTGAAATAGATGCTGCTGCAGGCAGAGGACAGAGACAGGTACTGCTGTGACACGGCCTCCACCTCAGCCATGATGATATCAGTCTCCTCCACCTTCCTAGTCACCTCAGCTGCCTCCTTCTTCAGATTCTCCAGTGTGGTGATGATGGTGTCGTCGTCAAGGATGCGACCCTTAACCTCATTGAGGGCCTGCAGCAGAGATTTCTCCAGCTGGCGAAGACGCAGCTGGAACTCGCCTAAAAGACAGTCATAATATAAGAGTTGAGTCATTATAATTTCACCGATCTCTTTTCCCACCACCTGTGTCTTATCATTTTATCAGAGAATCTCAGTATGTTTCTGTCTCACCCTGCAGTTTAAGGAGGTCTGAGCGTTTCTCATCCACGTCAGGTCTCTCAGCCTTCAGGACCTCGTTGAGACACTGGCTCTGAAGGCTGCTGCGTGTCACAGTGAAGTTGACAAAGGTAACACGAGAGCACAAGTCTGGTGGGAACTCAACCTGCAGACACAAGAGACCATAACAATGCAGATCAACTCCTTTGTATAATTTTTTATTTATTTTTTTTAAAAGAAAGCAAATAACAATGTTAGTTGATCAATACTGATAAAATGAACAGTGCCCTTACCGTTGGGTCTCGGGTGGAGAGGAAGATGACAAACGAAGGTGACAGATCAATGTCCTGGTCTCCAAGGGTGATGAGAACACGCCCTCCAGTCCTGCGGACCTCCCTGTTCAGCACTGGGTTTAGGATGGGGTCGTAGCTTTCTACATCCTTGGGAAATAAATATTTCAAATTTAATCTCCCTTGAGATTAAAATCTATTTTCCAAGTTGTTTTTTTTAATTTCCCCCCCCAACTCTAAACAAACAAGTGCTTGATGATTATGGGAGCTTTGGAAAATTATCAAGCAGCAAGCACACAAGGAAAACACTGGAAGTTGGAGAAGGTAGCTCTTACCTGAACCAGCAGTGGGTTTCCAAAACGCAGAGCACTCTCCAGGTTCTTCCTAAAGGCATCATCCAGGAAACTAGTTCTTGTGATCTTGCGGTCTTTGTACTCATTCATGATGAACTCTGTGGCTTGGCCTGAGGGATCGATTATTAGTGGGTACCTAATAAGAGACAAAGAAAGATCAAAGATGTTTAAAAGTTCAACTGAACTAAAAGCCCAAAGGAGGCAGCTGAGGTTTGCTGACCTGTTGAACCGTTTGAGCATGATGGCGTTTTCAGTACAGAGGTCATCAGCTGGGAGAGAGTTTGCTTGCCAGCGGAGCCTCTCATCTGCATTGGACAGGTACTCAGTTCTAGCAATATCTGTGCGGAACTGGGGGAGAAAATCAAGTCAGTGAGCATCTTGAAATTTGATGTATTATCATATCGACCGCACTCTCGCTGGTGACTATGCTTTATATTAGTAATTACAATGAGGCTGACATTTGGAGGCATGTTGATCAAAAATGACTGGACATGTGGATCAGAGTAGGAAATACCTGAATGTTGGCCTGCTGCAGGTGATGAGACCATGTAGTGAACAGGTTCTGCCTCATCTGTTGTTCAAAGTAGCCGGCATATGTGATGAATGCCGCAGAAAGCAGACAGTCGCCTGCGATGGTGGACATCTGGTTCTTGAACGTCTCACTGGTCTTCTCCCAGCGGTCTCTCTCTGCTGACAGACTCTTCAGCAGGGCTGTGCTGCGGTTCACCTGAGAGTAAAGAACATAATAAGATTTTTTTCCCCCCAAGAACCTTCAGTTTAGTCCTGAACAGAGGATCTGAACAGAACCGGGCATGTTTAATGGACAATTACCTTTGCCTCGACTGCCGCCAGATCAGCCTTGATGGCCTGGGCCTCGGAGATGAGGACAGCGTATTCCTCCTTGTACCGAGCAATGCTGGCCTCCAAGTCTCTGATCATCTGCTCCACCTCTTCTGCCTTTGTCTTATTGTCCTTGGCATCATCCTCAAGCTTCTGCAGCTCATTACGCAGAGGCTCCACTCGCTTCAGCATGTCAGCATAATTAAGCTAGAGGAGTGGTAGGAGTGTACATTAGACGGAAACCCTCATTACCCACTTATAGTCCTTATTTTCATATTGTTCAGGCTTCTCTACCTGAGCAATTGCCCATTTCACCATGGGTCCACAGGCCAATGATGCCCTGTTCACTTGGTCATAGTTGTAGCTTGGGTTGGAGAGATAGTTCTTCTTCATCTTCTCACGGATGGAGTCGCTGGATATAGTAGAAATAGTCCAAGGAGTTACAATACAGCAGTACTCTGTACAGTCAATAATCATTGAGAAAATCAAACTTGTGGAATAATGTAGAGGATTATTTTGAATTGGGTTTGGAGTTGGGAATGGGAACAATTTCTACCCATTTCTGGCTGCAAGAAATCACAAGCACAGTAGTTTTTACCATCAGCTTATTCTTAGATTTAAAACCAGCCGATTACACTTTGTTCCAGTAGATTAAAACTGATTGCTAATCACAGTTGCCACTTGTACTGATTAAATGGCATTTGTGCTTCCATTATAAAACAAAAAACAACACACTGACACATATACCTCATTTCCTCAGAGGAAAAGTTGACTATGCTGCTGATGAAATTATCCCTGATAATAACTTGTCTGATTTTTTTCCAGTCATTGGTCTCCTCGCCCAGCATAAGGCAGATAGACTCCAGGGCCAGTTTGACTGCAGCTGGGGGGTTGGTCATAGCCCGTACTTCTACTAGGTGCTGCCGCTTAATAGAACTCACGGCTAGTTAAGTGAAAGGAGGAATGTGTTTGCAAGATATAAATAGTAGTGTTTGGGGCAAGAAGTGGGAGGAATTTGGAAAGAGGTTCAGGGGGGCAAAGACAGAAAAACATGAAGGAGGGGGAGAGAGGGAGACAGAAGGGGAAATTTTTAGTAAACAATTATAAACAAAGATTCTCTCATGTCACCTGATCTCTTCAGCAGAGAAGTTAACAATGGTGGGGATGAAGTTCTCCCTCATGATGATGGAACGGATCTGCTTCCAGTCAGTTGTGCTCTCTCCCAGGAGCAAACAAATGGACTCCAGAGCAAGCTTCACCGCTGCGGGTGGATTGGCCATGGAACGCACCTCCACCAGGTGCTGCTTCTTAATGGACTTAACAGCTATCAACATCAGGTGAGCAAGGATGAGGTTTTATGATGAGGAAAGGGGGCATGATGATGGGAGGATGTAAGCAGAAGATGTTAACCAAGTCTACATAACAATCCAAGTGCTGCTGTACTGGCTCTGCTGGCTTTATGACATCAAATGAATGAAAGAATAATCTTAAATGTAAAAAAATATAAAAAGACACTGATGAATAAATGAACAAGAACCACTGTACCATTCTGAGCCTCAATAACAGCTGGCTCCACTTGGTCCAGATCCTGTTTGACCCTCAGCTGTTTGTCCTTAATCACCTCCTGCTGCTTGTACACAGCTTCCTGGATCTCCTGGCTCATCACCTTGAATCACATTTACAGAGTATATAAATTAAAATCTTAAACACGTAATTGCAGGCCTAAGCAACAATGTCTAAAGCCTTTAAAAACTAGTAATTTTAAAGTTCAGCCTTCCTACCTTTTTCTTCTCTGCCTCCTGCTGGTCTTTCACCATCTTTTTCAGCTTGTCATTGGCAGCAGCATTCTTTGCCTCCAACTCCTGGCTCTTAATTCTCAGGTCACGACGAAGTTCCTCCACCTGTGAAAGGAGGCATAAACACAAGCACTTTTAACAAGCTGACAAAATTTTCATTGGGAAAATTAACCTGATGTTTATTTAAGATTTCATGAAATGAAAAGGCTACTTCACCTGATCCACAGTCTCCTTGATCTTGCGGAGACCAACGTTGAGGTGCATCTGCTGCTCCTCTAACTCGCTGCGTTTCTCATTGAACAGGTTGGCATACTGATTGATGAAGTCAAGGTAGTGGCGAGGAGTAATGGCCATTGTGTGACCGCCACGCTTGGCCAGACGGTTGTTTGCCTAAAAGATTTGTTAAGTATTATTTATGTACGTCTCAGAAAATTTTACAATAATTTCTATCTAAGAATGTTCGCAAATTTGCAACTGCTGTTGAAATAACAATAAAGTAGCTCATTTGCTGGAAACATCTCTACCTGATGAAGTGTCTGATGTACAAACACACAGCCATTGACGATAGCTTCTCGGTGAGATGGTGGCTGGGGTAGTTTGTCGTAGACGATGGGCATGTAGTCTGGCACCTTGTAGTTGGGCTTCTCCAGATCCATCTTGCTGGTGAACTCCTTACCCACCTGATACAGGGCCTCTGTGGACCAGTCTCCAAACCAGTTCAACACACACCTGACGCAGAGGAATGTTTTCAGTGAACACAGAAACTCGGTGCAGTTTCCTTTTTCCCCACATTTAATGCAATCACCCACTCTAAGTGTCTGTACCTGTTGAACAGGGCAGGAGATGTGGCAGCTCTGTCCTTCAGGCCCTCTGATGAGGGGTTCATGGTGAAAACCACGTGGAGGTTTCTGATAACCTGGCTGGTGAACCACTTGTACAGCTCCTCATGCGTGTCAAGCATCAGACCCTCTTTCTGGGCTCCCTCCTTACACTGAGTCATCAAGGTGGCATACTCATCTCCCTCAA
>VUQG01003248.1:56320-97323 GCA_015106755.1 Etia nguti
GGGTAACATTAACACAATAAAATCCAGAAAACAATGGACATACATTGACCTCAGAAAACCAGAGGCAGTGTTGTCTTTTTATACTCAAATGAGCAGAGCACCACAAATAGGAAACTAGCTATAAGTTACCTCTCCATTGGCCAGAAGTGTGTTCATTCTCTCAAGGAAACCAGAATCCAGCACATTGGACTCATCCATGATGAAGGCGATCTTCTCATTCTTACAACCTGAGCGACGCAGCACAGTACGCAGGTCTTCATCAAAGTCCTCCCCAGTGTATTTCCTGTGTACCTGAAAACACACAAACACACTCAATAATCCATGTAGAAGGCAGGGAAATGTACTATGACTACAAATCACTTCAACATTTATTGTACCTACCTTAATCTGGTAGACACTCAGTCCGTTCATCCAGGCTACAAAGCGGGACAGCGTGGTCTTTCCTGCTCCACTCACACCAATTAACAGTAGATGTCCCTGAGGCTGACGGAAGATTCTACCAAAGGATACAAATTTTAAAAATGTAATCCAAAATGAATATTTATTTTTGTCATTTTTTATAATCAAAGAAGCACTGAGATGAAGAAGCTCAGAAGCCTTTACTCACCGGTCAATTCTGAGGACATGGTCCAGAACCTCATTAAAGAGCACCAGAGGAACATCCAGCTCCTCCTCATAGAAGACCTTCAGACGTGCCTTTACGTAGTCTCTCAGTTCCTCCTGTTCCACTGGGATGTAATCCTGCATACACAAAAAGACACACAACTCAGTAAAATTCTTACTAGAGCCATGAATGATGAAGTCAATTCTTACAACTCTTTAGTAATTTAACAGCAGCAGGATCAGAGTTTGGCCATCATATTTCTAATGTACCTTGGAGAGCCAGTTACTGTAGAGGATAGGCCTGTTGAGAGCCTTCTCCTTATCAATGTTGGGGAAGTGTTTGAGAGCGACCGTGTCAATGTTTTCATCTGTCCACCTTCTCTCTTCATCACCTACAAGCCTGAATAACGCAATCAGATATGATCACATTTTAAATGTTACTATCAAAAATGTTCCACTTTATAGCTGATGCAGAGTGAGCACAATCAGCCTCACAGCAGTGAGCACCCACCTATCCTGGAAGAGACGAAGGGCTTCGTGGGCCCAGATGCGGATGAGCCCTTCTACAGGTAGAGTCTCAAGTGGCCGCAGGGCCTCGAAGATGCCCCTTACCCAGCGGGTCATCTCTCTGGGAGAGTAGATGTAGTGGGGTTGTGTGTCCTGGGTGAAGCGCTCCTGAGGTTGAAAAAGGGATAATATACAATATTTTTATTCATATGAAAAGAAAGTATCCAATAAAACATGCATATTAAGAGAAATGTAATCATCTTTACCTGAGACATGGTGTAAAACTCGACCATAGCGGCTGTAAGAGGTTCAGCGTAGGTTCGTAGAGAGGGGATAAGGCGCAGCATGGCACGGTTAAAGGTTCCATAAATCTGGGTAAGAGAGGCTGGGCCTGGATAGTCCACGTACACCACAGGGACGTGACGCAGGAACCTAGAAAGATTATGTGATAATACGACCACTGTTAGTGCCTGCATTTTGCATTAAATATTAATTATATTACAGCTCTAATCAGTTGTTGGGTCTAAGTGCTGTACCTGTGTGTGAGAGGCTTTCTGCCAGGGTCAGTGGGAGGATTACAGGCTCCAACAAATTGAATCCTCTCCAGTTTGACCCAAGTCTGGTCTGAGGTGCGGTAGAAGCCTCCATGTTCCACCATCTGCAAAGACATGGAATCCCAATTTGATGTGGCAATGACTTTAATTAATGTGCTTAGAAATACTTAAAAATACCAAAGGCTTAACATAGAATCATTTTGTCATACCTGTCTGATGAAAGAGATGACTCTCTGTGTGCCGTACTTGTCCATGTCTGGCAGATTGATCTCATCACAGAACAACACCAGCCACTTCCCCAGCTGGACAGGGGCGAGGACCACACCATTTGGAGTCCGCCGGTACTCGCAGTAATGGTCAAACGTCTTCAGCAGCAGTTCTGGGGTGGTGGCACTGGAGAAGTTCAGACCAACAACCTGGTAGAAAGCAGTAGTAGAAATTTTGGCTATTAGAGGGAAACAGCTTAGTTACAACAATAATGGCAACATCTGATTAGAATTAATTGTATACATTTCAAAGACCAGGCAATTAACGTGAAAATTATTTCATAGCCCAGTACCTCCATATCAGGCAAAGCCCTGAGGGCACTGAACAGGGTCATGGTCTTTCCAGAGCCAGGTGGTCCACACAGCACCAGTGGTTTGTGCTCAGCCAGCCATGTGTAAAGCAAAGCTTCATGGCGAACAGTGTCCAGGGTAGGAACAACAACATCTGGGGATGCCACCTTGTGGGTCTCCACTTCAATCTGGGGCACTTTGCCCTGCCAGGACTGCCACTCCCCTGAGATGCACACCTAAACACAAATAAAAACACAATGATTCATCTTAAAAAAAAATGTGGATATAGGGAATTAATAGCAGCAACAACTCTTTGACAAAGAAAGGATGTACCTCATAATCAATGATGGGAACATTGGGTGCAGTGGGCAGTGGCACAGTGGTGATGCGACGAATATACTCCCCAAGCTCTGCCCTCATCTTCAACCTTCCATCACCAGAGAAGGACCAGAGCACAGCGTAGATCAAATACCTCTGCAAAGAAATGCCATGAAAACAATCAGTTTTAGGAAAGCACAGTAGTCATGTTGATGCAACACCTCAGCATTTATACTTCTTTCATTACAGAGCAAGAAGAAAGTAGAACATTACCTGCATGTACTTCTCCAGCTGATCAATGGGCATGGGGAAGTCAGGGTGGTTGTTGTTGTACAGAGCCACATTACGGCAGGCCTGGTGCAACATTGAGAACAGAGAGCCCAAACAGCGCATGCGGGTGAAATCCATGATGTGTTCCATCTTCGAGGCATGCTCCAAGGCCTTGATCACGAGGCCAGTGGAGGTAAAGTACGGCTGAAGGATCGATGCAGCATCTCTCTGGATCTAGTTTAAAGTAGACAGCAGGGACAGCATTAGAGGTGTTTAGAGTGTTTTTTTTTTTGTTTTTATGTTTTTAAATACAGCATATGTGTTCTTCTCTAGATTTACCTGCAGCATTGGTGAAGCAGCCTCTTCCTCATCCTCTGTGCCTTTCCTCTTCCGCTGAGCTTCATCCTCTCCCTCGTCCAATGGGATGCTGCGAATGCGAGCCAGGAAGTTGTTGAAGATCATGTCAGTGCTGAGAACATCCTCACTGAACCAGACCATACCACAGCGGGACACGGTGGCTAGGGTGGCATACTTCAGATCCTGCACTTCAAACATCACACGCACCTGGACCGAAAAAGAATAACTTGGGTTGAATACAAATGTATCTCCAGGCCAAACTTCATTAAGAAAAGAAAAAAGAAATCTGTGTCTAAACTGCCATGCTCTTACATTTGGTGGCAAGCTGAGACGCTCTCCATTGGGCAGGGTGAGCAGCTTGTTGTCATCCAGAACAGAGTTCAGATTTTCAACCCACTCTGGGTCAACGTCGCCATCAAAGATGATCCACTGACGCTTCTGTAGTTCACCTCGGACATTGTCAATGATCCTGAAATTGAAAGAAATCGTTAATTTAAAGATTTAACTACTCTTTTTTTTTTTTAAATTACAACAAAAAGACTAGCTTGGAAGATCTGTAATTACTCAATTAATACAGAACTCACTTCCTGAGGATGTGTGTGAACAAGCCATCAGTCCATTCACGAGTGTTGGGGTCCAGGGTTCCGTACAGGTGGTCCTTGCTGATGGCCTTGGGATCGATAATGTGGGCCACGCCCTCAACACCCTCCAACCTTTCCAGGGCCTTGAGCAGCACCCTCCATGCCATGGTCTTCCCACTTCCTGAAGGTCCCACCATCATTAAACCGTGGTTGATCTGTGTGATCTGGTACAGCTGGAGCACCTGTAAAAGGTTGAACGACAAGTTAAATGTCAGTATATGTGAATCTTATAAGAGGAAAAATTTTAAAGCCCATTGAACTAAAGTATATCAGTTCCACTCAGCTTCATACCTTCTCTACCCACATGCTGCCTACATCGTCCCCGTCTCCATAAGTGAGGTACATCTCTCCGCAGACCTTCTTCAGCTCCTCCCTCAGAGCAGTCATCTCTCCCCTGTGGTACTGAACTCCAGGGAACACGTCCGACAGCAGGCTGAACAGCAGAGGGATGTCTTCTGCCACCAGTTTGGGAACCATGGTCTCACACACACTCTGGATCAGGATCTAAAGAAAATGAGAGACAGACTGAGTAAAACAACCCATTTTCTAAAACAAGTTTGTTAGAGTTGCCAAAACTCTGCCCTGAATAAGGTGACCTCCATGTCCAAGAGTCTATTTTATATACCTCCTGTTCTGGAAGGTTCTCTGCAATCTCATTCTCATCAACATTTTCTCCACGCTCAAGCTTCTCTCTCTTGATTTTCTGGATTCGCTCACGCTTGACATTCCCAGCACTGATCAGCACGCTCTTGAGTGCTCGGAGACCGAAGTCGTAATGGCTCTGGGAGGAGAGCTGCTCGTCGCACAGTCTTTAAAGAAGCAAAAGATTAAGTCAGAGGTATGACAACTTCAAGTCCTGTCAAAGTTACTAAATAAAACAATACATACTTGAAGAAGGGCACAATCTTCTTGGCGAGGGTCTCAGCTGTTCGGAAACCTTGAGAGTAGAGCATGACCTGTGCAATGAGCTGGCGGTCAGGCTTCGTCATGGCCAAGCTACGGAAGAGCTTCTTCAGATTGTCAGGCAGGTTGGAACGGCCAGCGTAGCCAGGGTTCATGGTGATGAAGATGGCCATGTCTGGGCTCACCTTGACCTGCTTGTTCAGGAGCTCTGTAGTGACAGGTACGCCTAGGAAAGATACCAAAAGGAAAAAGAAGGAAAAAACACTTAAATACAATACACTCCCCTGGAAAAATCTAATCACTAGTGATAAATACAGTGGGATATTTTGGTGATATTTTTCCTCAGCAGCATGAAGTGTTGAAGAATATTTGTTTTGTTGTGTTTTACTCTCACAAATGTCTAAGTCTGGATATTTCTCATTAAAAGGACAGCCATCTTTCACAAATATTATGCATACTTCTGTCTCTGTTGGGGTTGCTGTGCTCCCTCAAGGCGACCTGGATGTACTGGACCTGCTGGGAGACTGCCGACAGCATTCTCTCTTCCAGACGGTTGAACTCGTCGAAGCAGCCCCAGGCTCCTACCTGGCACAGACCCACGAAGATACGGCCCATGGCCTGAAGAAGAAAACGAAAAATGATTACTGAATTAATAAGCAATAACAGAGCAAACAGTGTTCAATCTCTGTCCCGTCATAAAATTGCTTAGGAACTAAAATTATAAATAGTCATTTACCTGGAAGTCAAAAGTCTCGTCACAGTTGAAGACCAGGACAAAGCGTCCAAGCTGGTGACCGAGGGCTTTCACTGATTCAGTCTTCCCAGTGCCAGCAGGACCTAGATGAAGGACAAATTCAGTCAAGTTTGGTGGGTTGTTTGCCTCCATGCCATGCTGTAAAACAAAAAGTTAAATTGTAGTTCCATACCAAATGGAGATCCACCAAGGCGAGCCTCCAGGGCCTGGGTCATGGTGAGATAGCAACGGTCAGTCAGCGGGGTCTGAACAAGCTTGTCCTGGACACCCAGGTACTCAAAGCCATAGTTGAACTTGGCATTAGCCATCTGAATGGACAGCTGTTGCAGGACATCTGTCTGCTTGGGATCAAAGTAGAAGCGCATCTGGCTGAGCCACTCAAAGGACTTGGGGTTGTCGATCTTGTTCTTGATCAGAGTCCTGGTCACATCACGCTGGTGCACCAGCTCTGTGATCTAAGAATGGAGAGCGGAATGGATTTCAGACAATTTTTATCCAACAAAAATTTGTTCACAAATATTTTTTAAAAATAAATAAATTCCAAACTCACAAGGTGCTCCAGTTTCCTCCTGCGGATTGGAGGCTGCTCCATCAGCACAGTGTCAGCCAACACGTTGAGGGTGGCTTCCACATTTGACAGAACTCCCTGCATTGGTGTCATGTCCCCACCACCAGAGATGGTGGTCAAGGCAGACTCGATGTTCTCAGACCAGGCAATCTGGGTGGACAGGACCACCAGCTGGGCCTGTAAAACGAGAATAAAGATAAGGCGACATTAACACAGTTCCAGAATTTAAGAGTGTTTCGAAATTAAAACAGTATGGAATTAATTATTTAAATCCCAACCTGGTAGCGATCAATCCAGTTGATGTATTGGCTCAGGTCAATGGCTGTGCCCTTGTTAAAATTAGTGACCTCTGTGACGGATTCTGCCAGCAGTTTGGCCAAGGTCACCCTCATCTCCTTCTCCACCAGTGTCAGCCACTCATTTATCTTCGGGTGCTCTGTGATGGAGACTGGTGTCTTGTAGATAATCTCTTCACCCTCACGCGATGAGATTCCCAGCACCTCAGTGTTGTCCTCATTGAGGAGGATGCTGGAGACACCAGCGAACATCTTTTTGAAGTGCTTCTGGAGTTTGGCCACGTTCTTGCTGTTGCCAATTATCTCAAGCAGGTCCTCGTCTCCCACAAAGTAGAACCTGCAAACAACAAGAAAGTAATCGATCAAATCATTGTATTAATAAATGCATTCAAAATATCTGACACACTCTCTCACTTCTAAATTTAATAATGAAAATACATATGAAGACATGTTACAAATTCCTTCTTCTGTTTGTTCAGCTTCAGTATGCCCTTCATACCTTGGGAATGAGGATCTTTCTCTCTCCAGGTATTCTCCAAGGGCTTTCTGGATTTTTCCAAGAAGATCAGCCAGTCGCTCCAGGGACCTCTGCACTCCCTGTATGTTCAGGACATCCATTACCAGAGGAGACTTTGTCACCTTCTTCATCAGTGCCAAGAACTCAGTGCTGATACTGGAAAAAGACAGAGACAGATTACACAAGAAGTTAGTAGAAAATATTTTTATGGCAGGAAATGGGGACTAAACATGAGTGCGCCAAATAAATCAGGTTATGATTCTTAAAGTTTACTTATATTATTTTAAAAATATACTTAAAATGCTGACACGATTTGGAAGCATTTAGAAAGACTTACCTCTGGAATCTCTGAGTTTCTACAGGCAGAAGATGTTTGATGTCAGCACTGCCTGTAAAGATACCCTCCAGATAGACCCAGCGACGCTGCACATCAATCCAGACATCAAACAGAGCCATAATTCGATTCAGCTTGTCTTCCCAGCTCAGGGCATCTTCTTCAAACACCTGGGAGAAAAAGGAAAGAAAAACATGGTACTGATGCATGCCATCCTGACTGGCTGAAATATTGAGAAAAAAAAAAAAGCTCAACTGCAATCTTAATAAACTCAACGTATAGTTCTGTTTACCTTGTAGTAAGGAGACAACTTCATGGCAGACACACTGTTGATATGTTCTTTGACCTTGTTGAAGAGGTCATCCCAACCTCTAATCAGACGGCACTTGTTCTGGTAGTTCACCAGGTCGAGTTCGTAGGAGTTCCACACTTCACGGATCTGAAAAGCAAAAGAAGCATAAGTACAATTACAGCATAACAAACCAGAGAGCTATTTCTAATGATGTGGACTATAACTGCCCATCTCCTGTGAATGTGCCTTCTTTACCTGTTTCAGGAACTCCTCCAAAGCCATTTCTCCCTGGGCTACCAGGAGAACATCCTTCACCACCATCTCATTCTTCTGCAAATCCACATCCCAGATCTGTCCAAGAGTCAGCTCTGACAGGACCCAGTTCACATGCAAGCGCTTCATCAGCTGCTTCCAGTGGCGGTCCTTCAGAGCTTCTGATTTAAGCTCAATCACCAACATGTTGACCTAGAGTGAAAAGGAACGCACAGGAAATTTAAAATGCGAATTTGCCGTGTAAGTTAGAACTTTTGATTAGTTTAAGGGAAACTAGTTTACTGACCTTCAGGTATCCTTTAAGCATCCTCTGTACGTACTCATATGAAGCATACTGCCTCAGCCTTGCTTGGAAGTTCTTCAGCTGGTTCAGAAGCGCATCAAGACTCTGACGGAGCTACATACACAAATAAATAAACTAATGTTATATTCTGTAAAGAATTTAAGGATCATACAGAACATCAAAGGGATTTAATCTAAATGTCTGCTCTGCTTTTGGTACCTTGCGAGGTTGTACAGAAACCCATGGCTGCTCCTTCATTTGGTCAATCTGCTCCCAGATCTTCGACAGTTCAGACCACACCTCTTTTAGGTCATGCAGCTCCTCCAGCGCCACCTACAGGTCACCAAAAAGACAGAAATGGGTCAAAACGTTCAGTTGATGGTTTAATTTTTAGTTTATAGATAATGAAATACAGCCAGAAAACAGAATGGGTTAGACATTTAAATAGATCATTTTTGTAATTTAAGCATTTATGTAAATGTGCACTGGCATTACCTGCACTCTCTCCTCACTGCCACTGAGCAGACCAGTGTCAGTAAGCTCCAGGGCCTCTTTGGCACGGGCACACTTCTCCCTTTCAACCTTCAGACGACCAAAGTTGCCTTCATAGATGGTCAGAGACTGAAGGGCCTCTTCGGGACGCAGGTTACCCTAAGGGAACAGATCAGACATTTAAAAAAAAAAAAAAAAGAAGTCAGATTTTTAATAGCATTACCTCACTTTTTTGTCTTTATCTGCCATTTCCTTATAACTAAGGTACCATTAAGTTATGTATCTAAAAATATTAACCACGTCTAGTATTAAATGTGCTGTAAATAGAAAACTAAATTTATTAAGATAAATATTTCTTACAGCAACTGGTTTGGTCTTCTCCCAGTCATTAAGCAAGTCAGTGGTGCGGTTTTCCACAGCTTTGTCCTCTTGGACAATCTTCATCTGCAGGTTGGCCACCTGCTGCTGGATAGCGGTGTCCTTGCGCTTCATTATGTCACTGAACGCACCCCATTCGCCTTCAATGTTGTCAATGTAGAGCCAAGAAGGAGGGAACTGAAATCTCTGCTTCTCCAGCAAACGCTGTCCATTGCGGAATAACTACGGGTAAAAAGGAGGGAGATTGTGATTAGAAAATGTTTTTAATTAAATTGATTTTAAAAACAAAAAACATGGTTTAGAGTACTTACATCCACATTTTTCTCAAACTGTTTGATCTTTCGCTTCAGGGTCTGAACATATGTTATGAAGTTGACAGCATCTGAAGTGCTAGCCGTGTCCACAGAATGTTGTTCAAGATCTTGACGGGACTGGTGAGGAACAGCAAAGCATGAGTCATCTATCATGAATAACTATTACCCTGTGTGTAAGTGATCAATGCAACTATGTAGGTAAAACAATACATTACCTTGGAGATCTGAGCATGGAAGTCCTGCATGTTCTGCCCCAGCATCTGACCAAACTTGCTGAGAACCTCCTTGTGCCAGGAGTCATACTTCAAGTTCACCTTTGACTGGACCTGTTATTAGAAAGAAATATGAACATTAAATGTATAGCCTACACAAAGGGTTTTGGATTGTCAAAAATACAATTGCATGAAACAAATAAGGGAAACTTTAATGTAGAAATGTATTTCTCCTGTATTTTCTCCTCCTCCTACTTGAACACAACACCACGAACCGTCAGTCATTACTACCTTGCCATAGTCGATGACCACTGGCCCAAACTCTTTTCGAGTCTCAGCATTGTCAAAGGTTCCCCTAGCTTTGCGGATCTGGACCAGCAGGGCTTGCCACTTTGTGAGGTCTTCACCAAGACGGTTGTAAATGTTTTCAGCTTGCATGTCCCACAAGCACTGGTACTGCAGCCACACCTGAACAGCAATAACAAAAATAAAGAGTATAAACAGTGAAATGACCACAAATGTATATCCTGTATGTCCAAAGACTCATAAAAGCTAAAGACAAACAATAAAAAATGAATAATCAATATCTATCAATTTGTAACAACACATTTGTAAGGGAATGTTTATTTTAAAATAGGTGTCCCTTACCTTAACATACTGCTCCACCTCATTGACAATGTCTTCCACAGCATTGTAGGCCTCCTCTAAGGCCGCAGGTCCATCAGGCATCCGTGTGAGGGCATTACGGTAGAACTTTTCCTCCTCTGAAAGCTCGTAGTGAACACCCACCTAACAAGGAGGGACAGAGTGGCTTAAATAAAAGCAACAGTACAAAGTACAATAGGACAAATCATCAAATATCATTCCTCCCTGAGTAAAATAAAGACATTTTGTCTAAGAAGTGGTTTTAAACTGCATGATTACTTACGCCAGATATTCACCAGTGCAAACAACAACTGTTTTAAGATGGCTACCTGGTATCTCTGACTCTGGATCCTGGGCAGAGAAAGGATAACCATCTTCCAAGCAAACATCTCCTGGTAGAGCTTGTAGCGACAGTCTTCAATTGGTGGGTTCAAGTAGATCACCTGGTTAGTGATCCTCAGCTCATGGACCACATTCTAGGAATAAACAAATAATAATAAAACAGCAAGCTGTGCTTAGATGTTCATGGTTTTCCTAGATGTTAAAAGTGTATCAACATTTAAAAAGCATGATAAAGCAACACAGTACCACTTCACACAACTCTCACCTTGATTTTGGGCTCCCCCCCTGGTTTGTGGCTGACTTGTGGAGCCTCTGTGTCCATGTCCACATCAGCTTTGTCTTCTACCTGGCCACGGAGGACCTGGGTCCAAGCCTTAAGACCAGCCTGAAGACGCACTCCCAGGATACGCTCAATCTAAAAGAACAACATCCATTTTAATACCATAGCAACAAGCACCCTATAAAATGAAACAAAGGTTCAACTATACACCAAAACATTCCAATTATTTCTATTACTTTATATCAGTTACAGAACTGTGTATGTAACTTTCAGTACAGACCTCAATGTCAAGCTTGTTGACCCAGATGGGCAAATTGGAATAAGAATGCAGATTTAGGTCATCCACGGCTTTCTGCACACGGTTCAGGATGTCGGAGAAAGTCTTGTGGTCAAAAATGCAGGTCTCCAGAGAACGAACCTCCAAGTCAATCTTCTCTTCAATCAGTAAGAGGTCGTCCACCTGGAAAACAATAGGAAAAAAATGTTTGGTACAACTTGTCATTTAAAAGTTAAATGACATTTTGGAGTCTGTGTCCTTGCATGTCTGTTACTGTTGAGTGGTGACATCTACTTCACACAGACCTTCTCCTGGAAGTTGAAGACCGTCTCAGCCAGTCTCTGAACATAGGGATCCAGCTTGTAAGACTCCCAGACGAGAGTGATGCCCTCAGTGATGAGAACCTGAACCTCTTTCTTGAGCCCAGCAACCAGCAGGGAGATGGAGGACCGCTCCTCCACTTTCTCGCAAGTACGCTCGTAGGTGCGAACGCTCTCGATCAAAGAGATGGCAAATGGGTACAGCTGATTAGCTTGGTGGGCCTTGTTGACAATGGCCAAAGGAACTCGGAAGCTCAGCCACTTGAGGTTGCGGACCTCTTTGGAAAGGGTGATGATCTCAGGAAGAAAGTTGACTTTTAGCTTAAGCATGTTTCCTCCCCTTCCACGGGCCCGGGTGCTTTCAATGGTGAATATCCGACCAGACACACCAAGGTTACGCTGCTGAACCTGATTTAGAAAAGAAAAGGATAAAAAATATTTAGAATTTGCAATTAGCCCAAAACAAAGGAAGCAATGTGTAAGAATTACAATCTAGAATATTCTTCCAAATGTCTGAATCAGTGTTGAATAAAATACCTTGCGGGCCCAGTCATCAAATATCTCTTGAGTGTTGAGTTTAGCCCGGAAACTATCTCCATCCTGTTTCAACTTCAGCCCCTCCACATGGTTCTCCCAGCCTTTTCCCAGAACATCCTCCACCCTCTTCATGTACGCAGTCAGCTGACGGTCTATCTGCTTGGCCCAGATGATGGAGCCAGACACCGGAGGCAGGTCCCGGACATGACTCATCTTACAGGCCTGGCTCTGAGGATACTGCACTTTGAACTTGTCGTGCAGCGATTCGATGTCATCTTTCACACGCTGGATGAGCTGTGTCTGATACTCCCGGATGGCACCACGGATGTGGGGGCGCACAAAGAGAGCATTGAAGCGGGAGAAGATGCGGAACATCTCATTGGCGTTCTTGGCGGTTCCCAGCTGATCACGCAGGCGGGCCGTGATACGGGTCTCCACTCGGTCGATGCGCTCATCGTAGCGTTTCATGGCAGCTTCCCAGGCTTCCGTGCCCTCCTTGGACACATCCAGGCCGTCGACCTCTTTCACATTCTCATATGCCAGGTTGACCTCCTCAATAGCATTGGCATCAGCAGCATCAAAGAGAACTCCAGCCACCTTCATATCTTGAGGCTCAACTGTCTCTCCAGGGGCATGCTGAGGCACTGCAGATACCTGTAAAAACAAATTTTAAAAAACCCCAAAACATTAAATTTCTCCATCAAGCTGTGATTTAAAAAAAAAAAAAACAATTTAAAGGTGGCCTTTAACATGCTGAAGAAACTTTACCTGAGGCCTCAGCACACGGACAATGACAGCCCTCAGCTGCTCATGCTGCCTTCTGAAACGCCTCATGTGGTCCAGTCGGGACTGAAGTTTTCTATGAGCAGGGCTCAAACGCCACACCATCTTCAGGTTCTCCTCTCTCTTCCTCTTCACAATGTCCCTCAGAAGCACCTGCAGTTTCTCATACTCATCCTCCCAAGTCTGGAACACCTCAAAGCAAGCCACCATCACCTGCGCAGACAAGCGTAAAGGGCATTCAGGAAAATGTATAATACTGTGAGTGGCTAAGAGGTGTTGTATGTTTGTGTGTGTGTAATTGTGGGTGCTATTTTATGCTGGAGGCGAAACCACACCAACCTTTTCAAATTCCTCATAGGCAACATGCATGAGCTTCCTGGTACCCAACACCTTGAGGAGCTGAGAGCTCAGGTCCCTGGAGATGGCCTCTACTAGGCGTAGTGCTCTCTGGATGGGATACTTTGTGTTCCTGATCTTTTTCAGGTGAGTAAATATGGCCATTAGAGCCTGGCGGATCTTATCAAGCTCTGAGGCAGAAAGCAGGTCATTAAGAGGGAAGTCTTTCATCAGAGGATTGTAGTCATTGACTGTTTCCACTGCCTGTTTTAAACCTGCAGGAAGAAGTAGAGGAGAAGTGAACATTTGCTCGTGCTTCACTAAATGCAAACATGTGTTGAGCCAGCCAAGTAAAAACAGCAAAGTTATAACTTGTGTCACTCACCGGTGTCTGTATCAAAACTGACAGTAGCATGGAAACGTTTCCCGTGTTTCAGGATGTCTAGTGTGAGAAGAACCTCTGGGCTCTCTCTCTTTTCTTGGATCCTGTTAAGGGCTCTCTCCAGATTCAGCCAGAAACTAATTTCCTGCAAGGCTGTGCCCGAGGCTGGGTCACGATCGAGCTTAGTCACCTAGAAGGGGTAAGCAATGATGATAGCAACCATAAATCAAGTGTTTTTTATTAGAGAGATTTTTTCCCCCCAAAGACTGGTTTTGCTTTGACGGCCTTGACTTTTTAATTGAGACAAATATATAGAAATTCCTCCTACCTTTTGGATCTCCCTGATCCAGCGGTTAACTCCAGATTGCAGCTGGTTAAGGAAAGTGGGATCTTCCACCTTGTCGCCAAAGTCAGTGACTTTGGGCTTCTCCCCACGCTCATAGCACTGCTTTGCGATATTTGTGATGATGGGGTTTATGAGCAGGCTGATCTCAGGAATCTCAATATTTTGCTGCAGGTGGAGAAGGCCCATCTCCAGCTCAGCAATCTTCTTCTCAACAGAGGGGGCCATCTTATCCCCATCTCTAGAAAGTTGTAACAGATAACACAGTGTTACAGTGTTTTTTTCCTTCCATTACATTTTCAGTTCAATGCCAAGTTCAGGATTTCATTTATTTAAGGAAGGCTTTGGAAAGTAACATTACCTGTCGGCTTTCCCAGACTCACGAATGTAGGACTTGAAGAAAGGCGCGACAGCATTGCTGATGAAAGAGTGAAGCGTCTCGTAGGGAGAATCCTCGCTCAAGGTCAGCACTCGCACTTGGGTTGATATCGGTTTGTCTGCATCAATGACGCCCGTCCTCTTGATCAAAGCCAAGCTACAGGGTGAAGAAAAAGTGAATGTATTCAGCCAGAATTTAAATAACTGAAGTATCATATGCAGTATTACTCTTTCCGGTGCATCACTTACCTGTTGGACTTGATCCCATAGTGGATGTCAATGTTGACATTATAAGTGATGCACTCTTTCTCCTCCTCACTCTCATCTCCGACCTCCTCTGTGAGAAAACAAATACATATTAAGTTAATAACTAAAGAGATGACCCATCATTAAATGTGTGCACCAGGTTCTTCATATGCATTACGTGTTAAACAATGTCAAAGTAGCACATTACTACCTTTTCAACGTCAATATGAGGACACTACAATGCAAATACTCCTGCTTTATTACATTTTGCATTTGTCTCATGTAAAATAAGGTAGGGCATGAAGGAGAGATGATTGACTCCTTAAGCCCAGTAAAGTTGCAATGCAGCTAAAAAAAAGAAATAAACTATTCCGATGCTAGACAGATGTGCACAATGAAAAATGCTGCAGCAGCTGATGGTGCAGCTATTTATGTACCCACCCTCCCTTCCAAGTGATGACTAGGCTGCATTGCAGTATTAGTATTCTTAATGCAAAACCATGAATAGGCCTGGAAAGTGACTCTCTGGGCTGGGAATCCGAAACCTCCAGGCTCAGACTGGTCATGTGTGGTATCAAAGGATCAAGATTTAGCACAGATATAATAGGAAAGCAGCGCAGAAGCTGAGGATTAATTAGCCTGGGGAAACTGAAGATAATGTGCTTATTGACACAAGCTGGTTCACATGATAATATGACTCGCAGATATGACAATGGAGCCTCTCTTTGAATTCCTATAATTATGCTTCATGTTTTTATTATGACTGTGTGTCTGTCTCGTTATTTGTGCAACAGGCCTTGATATGTGATATGCATATGCTTTACATAAATGCAGAAGAAACACAAAAATAACAGCGTTACATCAACATACAGCTCCATTTATTTTTTTTATTGTTGTAATTGATTGCTTTATCGTCCCCACCCAGTGTGGCGCAGTTATGTTACAGTAAGCAGATGGACAGCTTTAGCAACATCTGTTAATACTGTTGTAAAAGCAACAATTAACGATGAGCTTCCAAACGATTTGGCAGGTAGTAAACAGGAAAAGCTAATTTGCAAAGACGCTGACTTTATTCTAAAGTAACTGGGTGAACAAACAGTGCTGCTATTAAAATAATATTCATGAGCTAGCCGAGTTCTCAGACGTACCTTTCAGAGCGCTTCTCTCTACCAGGATGGTGTGAACTTGGGGATCGGCCAGGAATTTTCTCATCTGCTCCACGGAGCTCTTCTCTTCCAGGGCGGTTTCCAGTGAGGCCGGGGCCTCGCCGCCATCTTCCAAGAGCAGCGGTACCAGCTTCCGAATGTGCTTCTGCAGCACCGAGGTATCAGCCACAGTCTGAACGGCCGATACCTCCATAGTGCCGGAGTTTTCCTCCGTCCCCCCGCCGTCGGACATCCTTCGAAGAGCGTCAACGACGACTAGGTGTTGTGTGAAAGTGAACAAAGAAAAAAGAATGACGGTAACAGGCGGACTGCGGCTTCCACCAGCGGGTCATAGGTTGACTGACTGCCGCTGTCAAAACGTCGCAATCGACGCAATCTGTTTTATATGCGCAAAGGATTCTGGTATTTGTCGTTCTTTGAATGGAGAGTTCACCGAGCTGTGGTCGTCAAAGACTACAATACCCATAATGCAGTTGAATTAATCAGTTTTTTCCCGTCTTTTTGTTATCGCCATGTGTGACAAATAGGGGGAGAAAGGGAGTTGTCTCGAATGATGCAGCTGAAATAGCTTTTAAAATACAAACCTTGATTTATGCTATTGCTAATCCACTAATAATGTAATTTTAAGAAATCAAAGGCGTTAAGGGGACCTTTAGCATGTTGAGGCCCATGTACTGTTGGGGACCACGAGTACCAAAATAAATTAGATAAATAGATGATTAATTCATTAAATCTATCATTAATAAATTATAATTGGAAAAAATTGAATAAATTAATTTATTGAATGTTTTAAAGAAATTAATTGATATTAATTCATTATTTACTAATTTAGTTGATTAACTATTTCCTGTTTAATTATTAAATTACACAATTAATTATTTAATGATGCATTTATTTAATTCCCTTTGGCACTCTGAGCCCTCTATAATGTCCAACCCTGTGACCCACTACATATTTATTATCATTGCGTGAAACGTGGTAAATTGTTTTGCATTGAATTACTTGTGTTAAAGTCTTTACTCAAGAAAAATTTACAATCCTTGTTAAGTAATACTAAAAAAAATTGGTTGCTTACATTTAATAATCTATATACATCTATATAAAAATTGAATAATCTCCTTCTTCTTTTCAGGTTATTGTAGTGGTTGCCACAACGGGTCATCCTATCCTCCCTCTCACCCTATCCCTAACATCCTCCTTTGTTACAACAACTATCTGCATGTCGTCCTTCACTACATCCGTGATTTTTCTCTGTGGTCTTCCTCTTTTCCTCCTGCCTGGCAACTCCATGTTTAACATTCTTTGCCCAATATCCAAAATGTACAATTAATTGAATTAATTGAAGGTTTTCAAAATAAAGTCACAGGGCAACATAGGAAAGCCAAAGCAAATTTGTTCCTTGAGATCATAAGACAGGCACATTAAAATTTTTGTGGTAATTCTATAAATCCGGTGACAGAGAGGAAATCTGAATGCAGTGAATCTTTCTTACTCTCATTTCTGTATGTCATGCTGCTCACAGGTAAACAAGACTGACTTAAAGATCATCAGATCACTTTACAAACAAATTCTAACTACTGTTGAGTTCAGATATGCATTTAGTACATCTGAATACAATACGAGATTTATCCAGCCCTGTTCTGGGCAAATGAGTAGAGCAACCAGGTCCACCATGAGGGGAGACTGTAGGTGTGCCTAAGCGATGCACCACTTTTGTGCAGTCTGCTCTGTCCTAATAAGCAATTAATGACTGGAATATATTTCCCAATAATTTGAAAACTTGTATAGATTTCCATCTTTTTCAAAAAAATGGATCTTGAGTACTCCATCTTGTGAGCATTCATTTCATTATGACTGCTTAATTTTTTATGTAATTCTGTATATATGTGATTAAAATTGTGTGTGTGTGTGTGTGTGTGTGTCCCTATTGATAGATTTTAACTTTATATACTTTTTTTAACCTGCCCTGGAACTGCAGATAGAAGTGAGCTAATCTTTCCTTTTGTGTGTAGATTTGTATCTAAAGATTTGTAAAATAATCACTAAAGCTTTAAAATAAATGTTATGAAGTACAAAGTACTGTATCTGCATTCCAAATGGAGTAGAAAAAGAAAGTAGCCTAGCATATTTTTAACTATATGAAAAGTGTACTTGAGTAAAGTGTCTGGGTAAAGTACCCTTTCCATCCCATCGTTAGACATTAATGGTGCTCCAGCCCAGTGGCATGCTGGGAATGGGGCCCCTGGACATGTGCTCTATCGGCACTCCATGGGATCACATTTAAATCAAGTGTCATGAGTGGGCCCCACCCCGGCAGGACAATGTGAGAAGTATCGCCCCAAAAGGTTTTCAGGAACTGCTGGAATAGCAGGACAAAGAGCCAGAACATGTCCCTTCTACAGAAACCCCACCCACAAACCCACAGGACAAAAAAGATCACATCTCAATGTCCCTGTGCCAGACACCCTAGGACATCATTAGAAATCCTCTGTCAATGCCCCAATGGGTCAGAGCTGTTTTGTATACATTCAGCATGAATTTTTCAAACAATACTATTACACTTACACTTTAAAAAAGTACATATAGCCTAAAGATTGATGAATAAAAGTGATCTTGGATGTTGTATTTCATCAAAAAGGCAGACCCACCAGCACTTGCTAATATTACACATTTGATAATAAAATAAAATGTCATGTACCAAGTTGAGCTTTTTGAGTATAATTGTATATGTAGAATCTGATATCGGGAAAAAGGTACAGGATTCAAAATTGTAAGTTAAACAGAACAAATTTTCTTTAGTGTCATTATCAAATGAACTACTCACTGGTGATAGTCGATATTATGAATGTGTTTAATGTTATGATATTTATGTTATGCGTCTACCTCACTTATCCAAGACAGATTTTGCCACATTTTTTTAAGACAAAAGGAAAAAATTAAGGTTAAAATGTTTTTTGTTTTGTTTTGTTTTGTTAAAAAAGGGTAATTTCAATGCAATATATATTTTTTAAACTATACCAGATCTGATACCTGGAAATTATAATATAAGAAAGCTTACCAGAAAAAAAGTGTTCTAAGTGGCTAAAAATGTCACCTTAAACCCCAACACAGGTTGTTAAAATATTACCCATTGCATGTTACTGTTGGTCACAGTTATCTTGCAATAATAAGAAATAGGACACAGTGGTTCTGGTCATGTTTATTTAAATAAATACCAACATAAAGTAAATCATCAGTTTCAAAGAGTAAACACAGTTCAAACTGGAACAAGTTAAGAGAAAATATAATTAGGGGCTTAGCCTATACACCACATCCCTGAGTAACAGCAACATTTGCAACTTCTATTACACACCCCACAGATTAAATACTTTTTCAATGATTTATGGCTTTAATATCGTTACTGAGTTACTGAGTGAGAAGGCAGCTCAGTTTTTGATGATAAAAGCATGTGTTTAAGCAGTCTGCTTGTAATGACTATTAGTTGGCTAGACAGGTAAAGGACTATTTTACAGATGTGCCGGTGGACAACTATATATACCAAAATTATTTTTATTTTATTTTATTTTTTAATAATGCTAGCTCGTTAGTTGCATAGAATCAATACAGCAACATCAGCATCCAGTCCTATGAAAGTTAAAAACAGACTTTGTCTGCACCTCCATCTTCATACCCAGGATAAAATCTGTAATTTGAGCATTTCACATGAAGACTAAACTGCACCTCGATCACGTCATCGCATGAACGCCAAAAATACAGAAAAGATGATTGAAAGCGTAGATTGAGTTGATAGATCCGCTGAAGTCCATGACAGGGTGCTCATTCCTCATCAGGGAACTTGAATTTAGCATAGACAATGAGCATAACCATGGACATCACGACACACATGGAACCAATCACAAGGTAGGCAATCCCGAGAAACTCATTCTTTCCACCCATCCAGGACACGTTGCTGAACACAACCTTCTTCGCCCCATTAAACTCCTTAACACGATAGTCTGGGGCACAAGTGTTAAGGATATACACTGAGAATAGATACAAATGAATACCAAGGACTGTGGAAAATAATAACACTAAAGCAGAAAAGACATAAGTTATATCAAAAAGTAAACCATTGATTTTTCATTCTATAAAAATCTGTCTTGCTTGAATTGCAAACAAACAAATATATTTAAATGTTATAGTTAAAGTATTCAAACTTACAGTCCTGTTTTCCAAAGTGAAAGATATCATGGAGAGCTTTACATAAGTCCTGCCTTAGCACACGACAATCAAAAGCTATTTGCCTAGCTTGTTTACCTATGTCAGAAAATTTGCCTGTTTTTTTGGTCACCTTAAGGAACTCCTGAGTCATTGTGCTCAAGCCAGTACCCTGGTGAAAATACAGACCTGTTGAACAAGTTACGAATATGCTGCTGCGGCTGTAACACGACCACTGGAGCTTCGTAAATCTTGAAATCAGTGCAAAACAGTGCAAAACCTTTTAAACAGCAGGTTATTTTGTAAGTGTTAAATATCATTGGCTTCATATCATTTTTATACATGTGCTATTCTAACCAACAATCAAGTATGTGTGGACTTCTGATAACAAGAAACTATGCTTTTACATGTGTCATCCATTGCATTTGTGCATTTCCTCTCTATTATGCAATAAATTTTATCTGAAGTAAGCCATTTCTGGGCTGTATGTCAATACACAAACTGACTGCTCACAGCTGCTTCGCACCACAGAACACAAATCTAAGTAATAACTGGCTATAATGTGATCCTGTTCTCAACAAGAATGAGCAGAAACACTTGCTTCATTACTGTCTAAGGAGCTTGGAAAGAAAAGCATCTGAACGTCTTTAATTTTTCTTGAAGACGTTTCACCTCTCATCCGAGAAGCTTCTTCAGTTCTAAGCGCAATTGGTGGAGAGTCCCAGATTTTAAGCCCTATGGGAGTGTCTGCAAGAAGGTCATCTACCCCCTACTGATCCTCTACCTAATCACACGAGCCAAGGTGTGAAAACAGGTGTGGGTCACAATCAGCCAAGGTTTCGGGTAAAACCTAGCCTTTAAGTCATTCTATATTGTGTAATATGTATAAGGATACTGTAGGTGATTTCAACCGTGTAGTTTCCAGCTGGGAGACCGTTTAGATAATCCCCGCTTGCAAGGATTCGTCGATACAGCTTTCTGAAATTTGGCAGTGCTGCCCTCCTCATCCACACCAGGAAATCTTGATTCACGAACCCGTTGTTACTGGGGTCTGATGTGTCCAACTCATAAGCAGGCTTGGACCAATTTATGGGTTTCACAGTTCCTGCAAGTCAAAGTAGGCCAACATTTACCAAACTGTGTTAAGTTCCTGGAATGTGCACTTTTTATTAACCTCTATTAAACACAAGTTATGATAAATTAAACAAAAGGTACTACCATTGAAGGCATTCTGCAGAGGTGTAACGCTTGGATTTCTGTATTTGACGTTGTAGTCTGTCCACCACGCTATCCCTTTTCCATCCAAGGGCACGTTATCCGTTTTCCCATTGACGGTCCTAGTCAGCGTGAAGATGTCTTTAAAAGAAAAAATAATTAAACTATCTGCTGTAAAAGGAAGTGTTGATCTCCACAATCACTAGAGATCCCATACAAACCATTGAACATGCTGTTTGCTATTGATCCACATGGCACAATTGGTTTTTTGTTGCTGTCGTAGTCATAGGGAGCACAGGAACTACTGGGGCTCTTCAAGAGATACAGACATTTATTTATTTTATTTTTTTATTCATGATCTGAAAAATTTACATGAATTACAGAACTGGAAAAGTAAAACCAGCACAGCTTTAGAAACTGCACGTTTTTACACATGTAAATCTGTGTGTGTCTGTGAAATACTGTGTGTTCTTAACTCACTGTAAAGTAACTCAGATCTCCATATAGCTGGTTATCATCTTTGGATGCCCCATATCTTCTGTAGTTTTGGTAGTAGTTTGACAATCCATAATAAAAGAACACGGGGCCCTGTGATTGAGGAAAAAAGGGAAAACATAACCCACAATTTAAAAACAACCACGAAAAAAACCAAAAAAACAAATAAACAAACACTGGAGTGAGAGACAGGAGTACAGTTTTGCTGGCAAAAATTATATAAAGTAAGGATCCATCCCAACCTGAAACAGAGCATCGAGGGTGAAGTTCAGTGAGCATTTGCAGTTTACTGCAGTTGAGTAGGCACAGGTAAAACATGGTGATCCGGTGTCATTCCCAGTGTAGTCCAACTGTGTGGGGAAGAACATGAAAGTATGAATTCCTACTTCTCAAAAACATCCATGTTCATTCTTTTGTTCAAGTCTGTAAGTAGACAGCATGGTCAGTAACTGTTCAGAAGATCCCCCTAATGCCACCAAAGCAGCACTGAACCTTTAAGGCATAGACATATACATCTCGGGGTGTCCTGTTCTGTCTGACAGCAGGATGTTCTCCCCGTATCATTTGGGTGCTGTGGTTGGCATTTTGAGGCCTGCTGCACATGTTATAATGATTTGGGTTGCTTTAGGATTTAGGGGCCAGTTCAGTGTCTTTGTCATGGTCTTTGTGCAGGCAGGCAGGGAAGGACCCAAGCGCAGACGCGAAACTGGAACTCAAAAGCAGCTTTATTATGCCGAGCAAAACTTTCCATAAAATAAACCTGAGAAAGCTGAGCCAAACTGGAACATGAACTAGAAACTAAACACTGGGAAACTGTAACCTAAGGACAACATGAAACTGGGACAGGGAGGAAACATACAGGGGGTGTACGACGGGACAACAGACAGGGAAAAGCGTGACATAATGTGACATGAGCAGAAAACCATGAATAATAATAATAATAATAATAATCTGAACTATCGGTTCATCAATAAACACAAACCACTGGGCAGATCTTTAAGTTTTTAACAAGATGATCATTATTATTAACCTCATATAGTTTTGGTTTTAATGTTTAAAGTCTGTTTACTCATTTTAATTATTAAAAAAAAAAATACTGGCTGCATGCAGTTGACATTGATTGTTCATCCTAGGCTTGAGACAACATATGTTTTCAGTGTGGAAGTCATACCTCTAACACCTGGATGCTCCTGGAAGTGACAAAGAGAGCGACTCCAATGCCGATGAAGGCCAGCCCAATGAGGACAAACCCTGGGATTACAATGCCAGCAGAAAGTATAGGCTGCCATGCCGGAAGCCTTTGCTGAGTGAAGGCGGTGTTGTCAGGCCGGTTGGCTGACTCTGACTCTTGTTTAACCATTTTCTCGCTTCTGTTAGATTGAATCTGTATAAGTACAGGTATGTTTTAGCATTGCAAATGTGTCTATCACATCCACGGCAATGTATGAAACCCCTACTAAAAGTATACTAGCTCTTCTTTTCACCAAAGATTTATGCAGGTGTGTTAAAACTGACGTCACATAACACTGTAGCACAGCTCGACATAAAACACAGCGAAAAGCTTTGTAATACTCACGAAATCTAAAAACCCGATCCCGGCAGTATACAGATTAGTAAGAGTACACCACTGAACTTTCGCTCACTCTTCAGTGGGTTTGTTCAGATACATAGGTTACCCCAAATAAAATGCTTTATCATTATATTTACGCCTAACACTTGGGTATTATATGTTTAGCTACTTACGTGCAATCGGCTCTAAAACGAAGACAGAAAAGTCTCAAAAACAGAACATCGTTGTGCTTCCCTGAGTTGTGAGCCCGACGGAACGGAACACCTTTACCTGCTTACCCCGCCTCCTCTGCCACACCTGCTCTTTTTTTCTTTTCTTGGGACGACGTCAGTTGTTTGCAGGGTCAGGAGAAAGTAGGACGGAAACACGGAACATGCAGGCCACTAAAAAACAAAATAAAAAGCCGTGATACTGGGTTGAACTATGTCAGCTAGGCCTATGCAAATTTGTGACTCCAAGTGTATCATATTTGAGATTTGTAATTTTTCCCCCGCTGAATAAACTGCACAAAAAATGCCGGAAGTACCAAAAATTATGCAAATTAAAACTGAAATGTCCAAAATGCTCAAAAATAATAAACAGTCCACTTCAAATTCTATACAATGAAACATTTCTGGCAATTATTTTTTGGTTCAGGCTTTACAGGACTAAGTTGATTAAAAATTTCAGAAACTGAGTTGAAATTTTGACTCATATGCTCATATGCTGTAATTTAGTAATAAATGATTCATATTTTTTTTCTTTAAAACGCTCATTTCCCTTTAGGTTCTGTATTCAGAAGCTGTTTCAGAGCGCCAGCAAAGTGTTCATATCTAAATGTAAACAATATTCCATCCATTGCAGTGGTTATGATCGATTTAACCACTAAAAGCGCCCTTGAGTAATAGCAGTAACAGTAGGAGTTGTTCAAAGGCTCGGCATTGTTTTAGATTGGCAGTTATCTCAACCATTCGCTACACAGGGCGGTAATTGCGTAATGTTTTCCATTCACCAATCACAGAGAAGTTCGTTGTGCAAGGTCTAAGTGTGGAGTCTTTGTGTTGACATCTTCTGGGGGGATTGAGAGGTATTATTAATATTTTCAGTATTTTATCATTTCCGATTGCCTTAAAACAGTTGCAGTGTAGTGCAGAGTAGTGTAAGATCGTTTGCAAATGATTTCGCGATCAGTGTATCAATGCGCATTAATTAGCAAACAAAAACCGGCGTACGTGCTATTATGCTACCATTGGTGCTAGCCGGAGCTTATTGTTAGCATTGGCTAACCTAGCATGGTCGCCAGTGAGAAATTAGAAAGGAATATATTGTATTCAGTGAAATCTGTATGGCTGCAGTACATTGCGTGTTTAGCAGTAGCGTTAAATGGTTACGATATGAAATTCATATGTTATATTTAAGGCTCTGGACAGAAGAAAACCTGCTGTTAGCCGATGCTTGCTAAGCTAGTTTTGTCTTTCGCTTGCTAGCAGAAACAAGTCAGAGAAAGACGGTTCCTGACTAACGGGATTAAGCATATTTAATCAGAAAGTAGGATACAGACGGGCAAACGGAAAGCCGTTTCCTGTTTTCTTCAGGAGATATCTGGACTTGATCGACAGACATTGTTAAAGACATTCATCCCACGCAGGGTTTCAGTATTTTACGACGTAATTTAGCTAAGTTAAAATCCATTCAAAATGACATAAAAGGCCGATATCCAACAGTCCTGTTCGTAACCATATTTCTGGTTCTGTCTTTATTTCTTAGTGTTTGAATGGATATTACCAGGTGCACGGAGAAATGGGTAAAACAAGACAAGGTTACTGTACCTTGGTGCCCTCATTTCATAAAGTCATGACATCCATGCACACGCAACATTGTTTAAATCATCCAGTTATAGAGATTTTTTTTTTTTTAATGAATCAATGTCTTTATTTTGGGGTGATGTATTTTCAAACACCAGGCAGTATTTTGCAGTTCTTGCTTCAAATGGCAGGAGGATGTTCAAATGTTTATGATGACAAATCATTATTAACCAAACCTTTAATTAATGAGAATTACACTTACTAGGGCTTTTGGGCTGACAGTGCAAAGGCTTGTAGGCCCTTCTGCATTGTTTCTTATCCTTTAGAATGGATTTTGTACTTTTTATATATTGCAATCTTTTATTTTCATATATTTGGTGCCTTGATGTGCTGTAATGTGTGCACACAGTTATTTACCCAGTTATTTACCCAAAACCACATCATCATGTTCATCCAACATTTTTTTCTTTTTATTATTATTGGATACACTGTTGCGAACATTTAAATTTCAACCATTTCACTTTTTGTTGTTGTAAGCGTCATCATTAAGGAGTACATCTCATTCCTGTTCCCTTTTTTGTTTAGGAGAGGCCTCCAACATCCTCCATAATGCTGTCTAGCAAGAAATCAGATGCGGGTTCCTCCTCCTCTTCTTCGTCTTCTGCAGCAGGAGGTGATAGGGCCCCGGGTTCTGACATCCAGACGGGACCCGCAGCCTCAGTGGCTGGAGCTATGGATTCAAAGAAAAAGGACAGGTCTTCCCCTAGTGGGGAACATGGAGGAGCCTCTTTGTCACACCAGTCAGGCCCCGGAGGGGCAGATCAGGACTCTGCTGAAGTCCGTAGGACGAGTCGACGCAAGCGAGCAAAAGTAAATATTTTAGGTTTATAGATGCTCACGAGGAAAGGAAAGGAAATGAGTTTATTTTGGCATTGTGAGAATTAATTATATTCTGTGCTTCAGGAGCGTTCAGTATCCCAGGAGTGTTCATTATCCCAAGACACAGGTATTCTTCTGCGTCTGCACCTCGGTGAAAAGTTAGAAGTGGCGGTTGTTTCCTAGTGTTTACTGTGTGATATTTCTGGTGGTTGTTGGTTATGCCTGAGAAATGTTTCAGCACTTCTAAGAGAAGTGGGAGTAAATGAACAGTTTACGTGAATGTCGGTTTTAATGGTGCTTTTATTGTGCCTACTGTTGCAGGTGGAGTACCGCGAGATGGACGAAAGCCTGGCTAATCTTTCGGAGGATGAATACTACTCAGAGGAGGAGAGGAATGCCAAAGCAGAAAAAGAAAGGAAGCAGGTCATCCCTCCTCCACCCCCACCAGTGGAGGAAGAGAATGACAGTGAACCAGATGAACCATCTGGTGTGTGAAACACTCAGCAGCAAAAGAAGACATGTTTTTATTAAACATTGTGTATAATCATTTACCTGCTAATTGATTACAATTGTGAACTAAGTGGCGTGTCCAAACGATCCGAGACCTTCATTTTAACAGAAAAGAAATATACGTGTTTATTTATTAGGTTTGGAAGGTGCTGCTTTCCAGAGCCGTCTTCCTCATGACCGTATGACATCCCAGGAAGCAGCCTGCTTCCCTGACATCATCAGCGGTCCACAACAGACTCAGAAGGTCTTTCTGTACATTCGCAACCGCACGGTATGTATTCATATGAATGCATTCATTTGAGTTTCTAGATAAAGGGCAGTACTGTAATTCATCTTAATGTCATCCAGCTCCAACTGTGGCTAGACAACCCTAAAATACAGCTGACGTTCGAGGCCACAGCGCAGCAGCTTGAAGCTCCATATAACAGTGAGGAGTTAAATAAAACATTTTTTTCTCCATTATTTTTATTTTCATCCTCATACAGAAAGAGAAATGTAATTTCCATTTGTTCTCTTTGTAGGTGATGCTGTGTTGGTCCACAGGATACACAGCTACTTGGAAAGGCATGGTCTCATTAACTTTGGTATTTACAAGAGGGTCAAGCCTTTACCCAGTAAGTTCATCCAGTTATTCTACTGCTGAAGTAGCATTAGCAATGAACCTAATCTTGGTACATTTTATGTTTTCTACATGACTTTGAGTTGAAAAACAAATGATCCTTGGAATTGTTAAATGTGATGCCAAATTAATGTTCTTCTGCCTTTTCCCGCAGCAAAGAAGACTGGGAAGGTTATAATCATTGGTGGAGGTGTGTCTGGCCTGGCAGCAGCCCGGCAGCTACAAAGCTTTGGGATGGATGTTACTGTGCTGGAAGCCAGGGTACATTACTAACAGTGTTTCTGTTAATCAGATGTTGGTATAAGCCATTTGAAATTGTAAAATGCTCACTATAATAAGCCTCTAAATTCTGTTCATGTATTCTTCTAACTTGCTTTTTGAAATGTTAATCTTTCCATGCAGGACCGTGTTGGAGGCAGAGTGGCCACGTTCAGGAAGGGCAACTATGTTGCAGATCTTGGAGCCATGGTAGTGACAGGGCTGGGTAAGAATCAGATTCTTTTTGTTGAGATGCTGAAGTTAATTATCTAATTAAGTGAAAACGTCCTGTAAATCTTTAATGTCTGTGTGCTTTAGAGGATTGGTTTAGTTTTACTTTGATTAACCTGCAGAGGGTGATAACAGCCTGTGTAATGTCATTGTATTTTGGGTCTGTGTGTGCACTTGTTCAGGAGGGAATCCTATGGCAGTGGTCAGTAAGCAGGTTAACATGGAGCTAGCCAAGATCAAACAGAAGTGTCCACTATATGAAGCCAATGGACAGGCTGTAAGTATAATGAATGATCTTAATAATACTGAGTTGCCTCTTGTCTATTATCCTGTTGCAGCAAAACTCATTGGGGCACCTAAGATATTTGTAAATATATATTTGATTTAATTTTAATAGCAATAAACTTTTTGTTTTTTGTTTTTTCGGGGGGGTAAAAATCCAAGTTTTCTCACAAAACCAAGATGTGGCAATAGGCTAACAGCAATAGAGGCATGCATGCTGATGTGTGAAAAATGTCTGCTTGCTTCAACCATACTGACACACCCATTAAACATTCCCAGTGATGGTAACAGAGCTATGTGAACCATTTGATTTAATAACGCATATAATCTCCACGCACAACTTATGTTTGCTCTAGCTCCAGACCAGACCCGCACAATGTTCAGTAGACGTGTTAAAGTCTGTGTTTTCTGCTTCAGCTCAGCTGTCTTGTGATGATGTTTGGAGTGAACGCCTGTCTCGGGGTCATTCCACATGGTTTCTGTTGGGTTACCTAACTCTAAGAGATGATTTTGTAATCGTTTGCAGCTTTAATCATTTAGTAATTGTTGTGGAAATGTGGTTAAAGTTAGCAAATGTGTCTTGTGAAAACAAACACGTGTGAAGTTCATGCCCCATAAATTTTTATCAGTTACTAACAAAAGGTTCAAATCACAAAGTAGCTTCATCATACATCTTAGTGCCACTTTATTATGTTTTTCTTTTCACCTGGCTGTTCCCCATCATCCCCCACAGTTTGATAACCATTGCTCAAAACCCACCTCAATGCTGGTTTATTTATTTGACTTCTGTTCATGATTGGGGATAGGTCTGGTGGTTCACATGGTTTTTCTGTCACTCTGAATGTTTTAATGAGTCTTTTTATCATGTGCAATAACAAGGCAATGATTTCTGAGTTTGTTCAAAATTGATTGTGTATGTTGTGTAATGTAGGTAGAGCCAACGTCTGCTTTTTACCTGTACAGATGTGTAAACCAGAACATCCTGTGAGGATTTTCTTTTCTTTTCTTTTTTTTTTAATCCTTTCAGAAAAGGTGCCCTCTTTGCATTAAAGTGCTGCGTTTGTGTTCCTAGCTGGTACTTGTCCTTGTTATGGCTTTCAAAGATTCACCGAAACATGGTGGTAGAGTTCTTAACTACTTACTGTTGCGTCTGATCAACAACAGCTCTAGTTCCTCTAGGAACTGAACAGCCCAGAAACGGATGTAGCCTAATGTCATTAAATTGTTTTTCCCCCTTTAGTTTGTGTTCTGCCCATTAAGCTGCAGCAACATTAGCAGGATGTTTAGGATCATTTTCAAGGCTCTATTTTGAAATCTTTTGAAGCATCCACATCACGTGGAACTAATCCCCCCCTGCAGGAAAAGGCAAATCAAATGTACATGTTTTACTTTTGTGCAAAACTGTTTGACTTTGAAGATTTTTACTTAATATGTTGTCTCTCTCTTCCCCTCTCCCCTTTTGTCTTTTCAACCCCTGCCATGTTCATCTTTTGGTGAACTACTAAAGGGTGAACGGTGCACAAGTGTATGTATCTGTTTATTTGCATATTTTTTCTCTTAACTCATTTAGTTCTAAAACTGGTTCAAAATATTGCTGCTCATCCATTTGAACTTCACATCATGTAACCTTTTTTTGATCCCAGTAGTAGTTAAAGAGAACAGCAAATGAGCAAACTTATCATTAACTTTTGTGTTTGGTAGAAATGACAAAACACTCTATTTAGCTTTTTTAAAGTAGGGAGTTGATAAGAAATTAGTTAAAATGTTTCCGGTTTAATTTGTGAAAAAGTAATTTTGGTAAAAGCAAAAAACATATTACAAACAGGATATTTTAGCTCATTTTAATAGCAATGCTATGCAAAAAATCTAGTTATATTATTGGCTCTATTCTTGCTAAATTGCAGTAGTGACGAGGTTGGCTGTGAAAAATATTCAATGCATTAATCAAATCAAATAAAGAAAGCTCCATTCTTTGATAAATGTACAGCATCCTCATGTGTTTCTCCACAATCATAATGCGTAATGTGTTTTACTAATGCTTAGCCATAGAGCTAACTCTGATCTTGCATTGTCTGTGTTCTGTGGTTTTGAAACATGTCATAAATCTCTCTCTGCATGTTTATTAAGATATAAATACTGTAATATTTCTAAGTATTTTTGAGGAGACATGACTCAACCTAACTTTTATTAGTGAATCAAAGTTGTTTTGTCAATATTGATTCAATTATCCCTAAACATCAAAAGAGTTAAGTGTAGTTTTGTTTATTTAAATAGTTATTATAATTGCAGCCATGTCTCGTGTGCCTGTAGTTTTATTATGCTGTCTTTTAAATGCCACCAATGCCACATTCTCCTTCTCATGCGATTGTTTGGGTGTCCAGGTACCAAAAGAAAAAGATGAGATGGTGGAGCAAGAGTTCAACCGATTGCTGGAGGCCACCTCTTACCTCAGCCACCAGCTGGACTTTAACTTCCTCAATAACAAACCGGTGTCTCTGGGTCAGGCTTTGGAGGTGGTCATACAGTGAGTATGGGGGAACACTACAGGAGCACACAGACACAAGAATCTGGTATCAGTATCAAAGATGCTTATAGGTACTTGAATACACCTCTAATCATGTGTCTGTATGTGTGTAGGCTGCAGGAGAAGCATGTAAAAGATGAGCAGATAGAACACTGGAAGAAGATTGTAAAGACTCAGGAAGAGCTCAGGGATCTTCTCAATAAGGTGAGCATAAATTACTTTATGAATTCCCTAAGCTGCCACTGCCTTCCCCTCACTCTGCTTACCTACCTCTACTCTTTTCTCCATCTTTCAGATGGTATCCACTAAGGAACGTGTTAAGGAGCTCCATCAGCAGTATAAAGAAGCAAGTGAAGTAAAACCGCCCAGAGATATCACAGCTGAATTCCTGGTGAAGAGCAAGCACAGAGACCTCACATCACTCTGCAAAGTAAGTTCAGTGTTTTGTTTTTTTTTGAAAAATGAAAAATAGACCCTGACAGATCGCCACTCTAACACTATTTCAGGTGAAGAGCAAATATATTCCAGATGGGATAAGGGGAAGAGGATGGATTGTTGGATATGATCAAAAACTCACTAATCAGTGTCATAGAAGAGCATTATAGCTACAACTCCTTACACTTTCCTACACTTTTGTCGGTGTCACATAGTGTCTGTGTTTTGTAAGTTTTGTTTTATTTTTATTTGCTGTAGATTGAGCTACTGTGAGGCAGTATTAGACATTCTAGGTTTATTATAAGGTGCATCCATTGGTTGGGAAGTTGACCCACCACAGTGTGCAGGAAAGAACTTTCAGGATTTAACAAGTGATTTTAAGAGTATTATAATGCTAAAGAAATACCAGCATCTGAAGGGGATATTTTATGGACCACTCGTTCAGGGTGGATGCCTCACAGAATTTTAATGCTGTGCTGTCTAAGTAAACCAGACAGGCTGTGTTTAAGTGGTTTAATGCCTCAGTTGGACGTAATATTAGAGTGAGTGCCGCTGTTTTATTTTTGGTGTGGATAAATCACCTCCACTACTGCTGTGTGTGTATTTAAAGGGGAAGATTTAGTTTAAACACAGCTGGTATCTGAACTGGATTTGTCTGAGACCCATCCGCTGTCTGAGAGACCACTTCAAGGGTTTGAATCACTGTCTTACAGTCTTTCTGTCTGCACATGTGTATACACACACTTTGAACAAGACAGACCTGGCTTTTAAGAGTTTGCGTGTGTGTTTGTGCACATTATATTCTTTTATGACTGCACTGTATAACAAGATTTAAAACCAGTAAAGTTCTTTTTGTTGAGAGATTCTGTGGTAGTCTTCGCACTTTTTGTGTTTCCTCAGGTCAGCTAGTTTAGAGGCAAGGGATCCTTAAGACTTGTTTTAGCTTTGCCTGGAGCTTGGACTGCTACGTGGTATTATCAGACTTTGCACTGTTGTCCTAGTTTTTCTCTCGTGGTGAACTGATGAACAGGTTAAGTCAGCTCTTTCTGTCAAAGCTGCGTGTCCTTTCTGCATGACCGGTCGCAGCAGATGGCCGCCCCTCCCTGAGCCTGGTTCTGCCGGAGGTTTCTTCCTGTTAAAAGGGAGTTTTTCCTTCCCACTGTCGCCAAAGTGCTTGCTCATAGGGGGTCATATGATTGTTGGGTTTCCTCTGTATCTATTATTGTACGATCTACTACACAATATAAAGCGCCTTGAGGCGACTGTTGTTGTGATTTGGCGCTATATAAATAAAATTGAATTGAATTGAATGACCTGAAACCCTCAGGGTGTGTACCGTGTACAAACATGTACCTGCATGTGGAACTCAATCTCCAAAAGTATGAAGTTTGACGTAAAGTACTGGTGTATTGCTAATATTAGGTCCTGAAGTGGATACTAAATGCAAGCTGAAATAAAAATGTATTAAGATAGTGATCGAGGCCACACTATAAAAACACTTTTAAAAATCATGTATTAGTGATAATATTCCCAGTATCTGGAAGCATAAGAGGTTTCCTACACTGTAATTGTGATCCCTTGTGACACTGCTAAAGGTCTAGGCTGTATGTACACTGAATGAAATCTACATTACATGACTGTGCTGTTTGTTTGTAGGAGTATGATGAGTTGGTGGAACTGCAGGTCAAACTCGAAGAGAAGCTCCAAGAGCTGGAAGCAAATCCACCCAGGTAAGACCCCACACCCCACCCCAAAAAGCCCCAATAGGATTTGTTTTTTGCGGGGGTTATTGTTTATTGCAATAAAAATGAAATTAAATCAAATTAATCTTACTTTTTCACTGAGATGTTGTTTTTACATTTAAGTTCTGAGCTAGAACAAATACCCAAAGTTGGCTGTACTTTGTACCACTTTGGTGTTTAGTGAGAAGGTAAATCCTGTTTTCAGGTTTACAGTGGAGATTTATTATTAGGCATTTTTTATACATTTGTGCAATATGTTGCTGGTCCTTTTATGAAAGTCATGTAACAGTTGGGTTTGCAACACTAACCTGCGATGTCATTACTGATGTAAATCTTCAGGGGCTTTTAACTGGTAAAAATACTGGACTGATTATGTTGAAACATCATTTGCTAAATATAGATTGGGTGAAATTTGTTGGTTAAATAAACAACACTGACTTTGTTTCTTGTTCTCAGTTGTCATAAAGTGTTTTAAGAATTTTTTTTAAATACAAACCCAGTCACGAAAAAGTATGGTATGCTTTGCAAGACATAAATAAAAAGTGATTACAATGATTTGCATTTTATGAAGAAGTATTTATAAGAGAACACAGAAAAAAGGAAGTCAAAGTAAGTGTTACTAAAAAGAAAACAAATTAGGTTACCTGGCGACGGGTCAGTAACATGACTGGGTATAAAAATAACTTTTTAGATTGGCAGAGTTAGAGAAGTAAAGATGGGCAGAGGTTCACCAGTCTCCAAAAACTTGCAAATTGTGGAGCAAAATCAGAATAATATTCCTCAATGTAAATTGTGAAATCATCATCTGCCCTACATAACATCAAACGTTTCTGAGAATCTGAGGAAATCTCTGCGTGCATGGGACAAGACCAAAAATCGATGTCAGTTTATTATCAGTTTATCAGATTTGTAAATCATTGGTTTGTGTTTTTTAGTTACATTTTAGACAGCATCCCAACTCTTTCAGAATTTCATTTGCAAGAGCAGCTTGACTCGAGTGAGCGTGAGCTGTCAGTATTCCTCACCTCTTTGCCTTCCTCTTCTCTCCCACAGTGATGTTTACCTGTCATCCAGGGATCGGCAGATCCTAGACTGGCACTTTGCCAACTTGGAGTTTGCCAACGCTACACCCCTCTCCACCCTTTCTCTCAAGCACTGGGATCAGGTATGTACACGAACACACTTTGAAACGACATAACTGCGATGCAAGACTGCTGTCGGTTTCATGAAGACAGTCGAGGTTCTAGGCTTTTTCATATGCATAATAAGCTATTGTTACTTTAAAATACTTTTGGGGAAGTTTATTGTGGTGCTGGGATGAAATGTTAAATTAATGTTTCCACAGGATGATGATTTTGAGTTCACTGGCAGCCACTTAACAGTAAGAAATGGTTACTCGTGTGTTCCTGTGGCCTTGGCTGAGGGCCTGGACATCAAGCTAAACACAGCGGTGCGGCAGGTCCGATATACAGCGTCTGGTATGTGTCTTCTCTCATTTGGCAAAAGTGGAGCTGAAGAAACTTAGTGTTGCAGTTCATATAAATGCAGAATGTTTAAGGAGCACTCTTGTTGATTCTCCAGGCTGTGAGGTTATAGCTGTGAACACTCGCTCCACGACTCAGACCTTCATCTACAAGTGTGACGCTGTGCTGTGCACGCTGCCCCTCGGCGTGCTGAAGCAGCAGCCCCCTGCAGTCCAATTTGTTCCCCCACTGCCAGAGTGGAAGACATCAGCTATACAGAGGATGGGCTTTGGCAACCTCAACAAGGTTGGATTTGCATATATGGATAAGCATTTGTTAAAGTGAAAAGGATAAACTCTGCATTGTTTAGGTTCTACTCATAAAAACGAATGTTAAACTCATATTCACAGCGGGGTAACACATGCAAGTGATGTGCCCAACTTTTGCCTGACTCCTAACACATGTTGTCATGTCCAGCTTCAGCGCTCAAGCTATTTTAAATCATGTGGCATGTTTTCAGCAGGACTGAGGAGCTGGTTTCTCAGGGAGATGACCCCCTGTTTCTGCTGCAGCATAATTATGCTGAGAACTTGACCTTCAGCTGCTGGAGGGATATTGCATTTAAAGCAAAATCATTATTCAGGATTTATTGATTGTACTGCGCTCAAATTGCTAAGCTTGCACCTCTCCTGTATTGAGCCGATTCTTTCTCTTTTATGTATGTTTTTTTAAATTTCATAAGTCAGTCTAGGATACCCCTTTCCCCTATATATGTCTATGCTATTGTTATTGCTATTCCTCTTGTTAGTTTGGAAGATGATGAGTGGTAACTAGAGAGGCGTGTATGTGTAGGTGGAGCAAAGCTGGATAGCGTGCACACGAAAGATGCTTTTTGCTCCATGTTAGTAATCCGATCAGAGTGCTCATTCTGTGTCACTCCTGACCCCCACCAGCTCCTCTACTCCCTCTGTTGTCGTGCATCATCCGCAGCAGAGTACTTTATTTTCTAATTCTGCTGCATCACAGAGGAGAGTACTGCATTATTATGCAATCTGAGCTGCTACTAGCGCCGTTTCTCCAGCAGGAGGAGCTCTACCATTCACACGGTCCTACCTATTTTGAGCTGTCAGTGCTGAGCATGAGATATACTTCACAGATGATTGAGTTTTGACTTAAATAAGCTCCCTGATTGTTAGGTGACTGTTCTTAATTTATGACCCTCCCTGTTTCTGAAGGTGGTGCTGTGTTTTGACCGCGTGTTCTGGGATCCGAGCGTTAACCTGTTCGGTCATGTTGGCTCCACCACTGCAAGTCGGGGCGAACTATTCCTTTTCTGGAACCTCTACAAAGGTGGTGTACACATCACATATTTATAGCCGTTGATGCTATTATTGTTTCAGTACTTTCTTAAGGGCTTTTACTTTTACTTAAGGGCTGTTCATATGTGTAATTTGTTTCTTTAAAAACAAACAAAAAAACAACCACAGTTTGGGCTAAATAATGAATTGTGACTCTTCCTTTCAGCCCCAATCCTGCTCGCTCTGATGGCTGGTGAGGCTGCTGGCATTATGGAGAACATCAGTGATGACGTTATAGTCGGACGCTGCCTGGCCATTCTTAAAGGAATATTTGGAAGTAGCGCTGTGCCACAGGTAGATCCTTTTGTTCATCATCTTGTGTTCTGTCCCCCAGTTTTGTTCAGACACATCTTAATATTATGTTTGAAGCCTCTAGTGAAGTAGTTGTTGGGGCTATTTTCAAGCTCAAACATTTGGGTTTTCTTAGTTTTCCAATACTGTGAATGGAATGTCAAATTCATTCCTGAATTGACCCCCATAACCAGCAAAACTTAACACAGTGAGCATATGTGAAAGCGCCCGCAAGGGGGGGAGTCGCATCCAAACCACCCTTCATTATAAATCATTTGCTTATGGTTTCAAATGGGATAAAATCACATGCATGCATGCCAGCGTTGGAGCTGTGCACCATCCAGCTGTTTACAGGTCCCTCTAATATCATCATGGAAAATTCTTACAAAGCGCGTGCTGTTTTTGTTGTGTGTTGTCATGGCAGCCGAAGGAAACTGTGGTCACCCGCTGGCGTGCCGACCCCTGGGCGAGAGGATCCTACTCGTACGTAGCAGCAGGTTCTTCGGGCAATGACTATGACCTGATGGCGCAGCCCATCACGCCTGGCCCAGCGATACCAGGAGCCTCCCAGGTAAGTGCTCAGCAGATGGCCGCTTATTATTCAGGAGTGTGTGTGTGAGAGTGTGAGAGAGCGAGAAAGTAATGGGGAAAAGTTGCCCACAATATTCAACCAAACCAAAGCGAAGCAGTTTATTCCCAACACAGATGTTTCTGGGCTGTTTTGATGTTGGTGTGCTGATTTGATGTGAACAAGTCGCTTGTATGTGTTGACTGATGAGCCACAACAATTTACTACCACCCCCACCCTCCCAATCCAGTCTTCTTTTAACTGACTCTAACGCTGGAACATTTTAAAGCTTATATCTCAAAGCATTTTTTTCTTTCTTTCTCAGCCTGTCCCTCGTCTCTTCTTCGCTGGTGAGCACACCATCAGAAACTATCCTGCTACAGTTCACGGGGCACTCCTCAGCGGTCTTCGGGAGGCCGGCCGCATCGCAGATCAGTTCCTCGGTGCCATGTACACACTTCCCAGACAAGCCACCCCCACTGCCACCAGCAACCCTCAGCAAGCTCCACCCACCGCCACCGTTTGAAAAGCTTCTCTTGAGTTCCTCCCAGCTCAGGACTGGATCTACTAAAGCAATTTGTGATTAAAATGTAAAAAACAAAATAAGGTTTAACCATAAACTGGTGACATTTCTGGATTGGTCTTTTTACACACAAACTCTGGACAGCATCTAGTCTGCGGGTTTCTCACACACAGCAGGGACGGATGCATTCTCACTACAGGAAATGTTGGTTTGGGTGAGGGGTGGTGTCTGGGTAGAGCATCCAGCAGGCAGGACAGGTGACACCTTCTAGCTGCTGTGAGTTCTCCCACCACGCTGTAGATAAATCTGTCAGTCAAAGCTCTGTAAGGTCTAAAGCCCCTTTTAGACATGGATAGATGGATAACGATGGCATTCAAACTTAGGGCAAACCTTAATGTTCCTCACAGCTTCATTCAGGCAAAACCTACCAGAGTGATGGCGATTTGTGTCTGTGCCTGTCCACAAAGACAGAAATCTCTCTTCTGTATTAGGAAATGGTGAAATTCATGAAATTGTATTAGAAACTGGGTTAGGTACAGGGTCAATATGTACATGCTATTTCTGTGTGGGATATTCTCTACTGAGCTGATAAAATCACAAAGATGCAGGAGACACATTCCCAGTAAGGATCGATCATAATAGTAAGGTCGATGACTATTACAGAGTTTTACAGAAACGTGACCAGACACGTGCAGACGCCGTCAGATTGATAGAAAGTAGTGGATAAAATAAAAGGGGGCTCACAAAATTATTTTTTTTAATCCCCCTATAATTTTTGCCATTAGAATAAAATAATGAGACTTCTAGAGTTTTCTGGCCATGCGTGTAATTATGATTCTTTTGCCTTAGAGCATTTCTGTTCTTCAGACATAGTTTGGCTCTTAAGCATTCCCAGAAAAATGTGAAAATATACAGAAAGTACAACTGCAAACTACTACCAGAATAGGACATGACCTACTACATAGACTGGGTTGCTAGGGAACCATGAGGGAAAAATCTTTTTGTTGTTGTTTTAGATTTAAAACCGGCATGGAATTACTTTTGGTACTTGGAGTGATTCGATGTGGAGCTATCAGAGCCCAATGTCTTATTTATGTGTCCTTTTTGTTACTCCAGAAGACTTTTTTTTTTGTCTTGTTGTCTTAAAGCTTAACATGTTACTATAAACTGTAACTGTGTGCCTGTTAAATTTCATTTGTTTAGGCTGGAAAGTGTATTGAAAAAGACTTGAATTACAAGTTAAAGAGAGATATTCAAAGAATTAAATTTTTTGTTTATTGTGATCAACACTTTTTTTGTATTGTCAATTTCTTTTATTAAAAGAAGAAAAGACATATATTAAAGTCTCAATTTTTGGGGGAAAATCTGAGATTTAAACATGCAGGTTGTCAGATTTCAGGATTAATCCCGCCTTTTCTTGAGCTGCTACTACCTGCAACTGTGTCGTGATTGTGCTTTTACGTGCATTTGCATGTAACATGGCTGCATCTGCTTTGACCCTCCGGTGACCCTCCTTCATTGCAGTTCTGGCCGCCTCCCAGGGTCTGTGGTACTGTTTGTGTTTTTGAGAGAGAGATGAGGGTCCCTGGCAGCAGCTCCACATAGTGGGGGATCTGATGAATGAAGGGGGAGATTAAAATGGTCAGCCTTGAGCTATGAGCTTTTTTTCTGAAGTTTCAGGGCTCGGTGCCCCTCTGTTTCCATGCACTCTTGAGCGTCATGGGCCTTCTTTTTTTTTTCCCTCCTCAGAGCTGTGGTTATTATTATCGTGACCAAAGGAGATGTTTGATGTAACAACAGTAATTTGAGCTGGGGTTTTGGACTGCTGCACTCAGATATTTTCACCTCCCTGGTAAACCATAGACTCAGAGCAGTGTGTAACTGTTGACTGGTGAGGTTATTTTTCATAATAGCCTGTAGCCCACATCAACTGATTGGTTTATAGAGAGGCAGAAAGTATTATAAAAGTCTGCAAGTAACTACAGCTCCATAGCCGCTGGGTGGAATGTGTGCTAACACAGGTACAAAACCTCCCACGTGCTGTTCGTCACATCTCTCCTTTAGTATACTTTTTATGACTAAATACCAGCACAGCGAATTTTCTTCCCATCACTCATGGTTGTCTAAATTCAGGAAAAAAAAAAATCACTCTAGTGCCGCTTTTAAAAGTTATATAATTCTGCACAACTGACCTCTGATCTCCGCATGTTCACTCAGTAAACATCCCACTCAGTTTTCTTTTCACACCTGCTGTAATGTAATGTGTGATTTCTGTCCTGCTTCACTCCTCCACTCGCCTGGAGTGCCACTGAGTCATTTCTACGGCTGACTTCACAGCACTAATTCAGGTCAGCCATCCGAGCTGAGGCTCAGAAGTACCAGGGTCCAAACAGGCACCGTGGTGCTGCGGCACCTCCCTTCCATCTGAATGTGGGGCAGATTAAAACCACAACAGCAGGTTAACCCGTGACTTTCAACGAGTTTGATTCCTGCGGGTTTGCTAGATGTGAAACAGCTGACTATTTGTCTCTTTATTCACATTGTAGGAGCAAAACCACAGGAGTGACTGACGTTAGCAGTACTTAACTGGTCCCCCTTTTTGGTCCAACTTGATATGGTAGGGTCATAGATTTACTGGATGCACAGCCACCACATCCTAAAGGTGCATCGGAGTACAGTGAACTCATACACACCTTCATGGTACATTATGCTGTTGGAAGCAGTCATTACAAGATGTGCACACACTGGTCAGCAGCAATAATCATATAGGTTGTAGTGTTTAAACGGTGATCAGTTGGTACAAAGGGGGCCAAAGTGTGCCAAAAATATCCCCCAGCACCATCAGCCTGAACCATAGATGCAAGCCAGGATGGATCCATAGTTTCATGTTGTTTAGAGCAGATTCTCATCCTATCATCTGTTTGTTTTTCCATGTAATCTGTAACCTCAGCTTTCTGTTGTTAGCTGACATGAATGGTAACCAGTGTGGTCTTCTGCTGCATTCAAAGATGCTCTTCTGCATGCCCTATGTTGTAAGGAGTGTCTGTAGAGTTACTGTGGCTTTCCCATCAGCTCAAAGATGTTTAACATTTCTCCTGTGTCATGTGTTGCTGCCATGTCACTACCTGATGTTTGCAATAATAAGCAACTGAACCCAATGAAGTGGCTGATGGAACGATTGCACCTTAAAGCAATATTATATAATCACCATCTATACAAATTGATTCTAAAAGTCTACAGCAGGGGTGTCAAACATAAGGCCAGGGGGCCAGAAATGGCCCCGCACACTTGACGGCTTTGGAAAATGTGAAGGAGGGCATAAATTTGGAACTTAACTGCATTTCATTACAGCTTTTCCTCCTGATTAAAAGGACACCCCATACACATTCATACTACACCAAAGTGACTAACGAATAAATAAATGTTTTATTTATGGTTTTTTTTGTTTTTTTTTTACAATGGGTATCGAATTAACAAAAAACCTTCTGCTTTATAATTATAATAATTATTTAATACAGCAGCATATCATTATCAGGTAGAAAAACTGAGATAATTGTTGAAATTGCACCTTTTTTTTTTTTCTTATGCTAACATATATTCTTATGGAGGGATTAAATGTGTAGTCACACTTCTTTACACTGACAGAAATGGGAGTTTCACTTATCTGAAGTAGGCTGTATGTGTCCTGTGATGTAAAAGGAGTTTGATATCCCTGGCCTACAGTACATTATATGAGACATCTTTAAAGTTCAGTCCTGCACCTGAAAGCCTGGCAGCCTGACTGAACGTGTTGAGGCAAACAAACAAACCCTGAAATCATAAGAACAACTCTTCTGAGATTAAGCCAGTGTTACCCATGATTTCCAAAATACCCGAGAATCAGGGTCTTTTTATGGTAATCATCATAAAAAGAGTGACTTACTGAGTAAGACGGGGCTATTTCAAAGTAACCTACAGCTGCAGGAAAAGAAATGCTGGCTTTCACAAAGCAAGGCGTAGCTGTTTAAGAGAAAGATGTGTGTGTGTGCTGACTTTGCATTCCACAGCAGCCTGCGGTTTTTCCCCCCTTTGTACCTGACCAATTCTGCCTCATTTGTCCCCCTGCTTATTTTGCATACCATCAGCTGCTGTTCTCTCCACTCCGTCCAAACCAGGATTCTCTCTTGCACACACACGCACGCACAAAATGGGTGTACCGCTATGAAATCAAAACTTGCTGAGCTTGTTGGACAAAGAACATAAAAAGAGATTAACATACACGTTCGCATTTTTACACAGGTTCCAACACGGAGACGCTTTACAAACAGGTCGGTTTTTATTTTTATTGGAATACATATGGTCTGCTGTACAGCTTCAAGAGACCTACATGCAGAGTGCGCCAGCCACAGAAAGGTTAAAACATGCACAATGTATTAAGTTTAAAACGAAGAAAAAAAAAAAAAGCCTCCCCACACAGTACACCTGGCATTGCTGACATAGAGAAGCAGTAATCCATCATAAAACAATTCTGATCTGATTTTAATCACATATACGTCTGTGTTTGACACCTCTGTCTGTCAGTCTCCTTGTTCTGCACGCACATTTATATACACTCATCTATT
>VUQG01003248.1:97372-122627 GCA_015106755.1 Etia nguti
CACAATCTAATAAAAAAAAAAAAAAAAAAAAACCCAAATAAACAAACAAAACAACCCCTCATTTGTACAGTTCAGAAATTCTTAGATGTGGATGGATCAGCGTTAAGAGAGAGAACATCCAGTTTTTAAAAAAAAATGTATTCTTTTAATTCGTTATCCGATCGTTCCTGTTAAGATTGTGTGTTTTCAATATATACACATGTCTGGGGACCTGCACCCTTCTTTCTTTGGCAGCACTTTCAAACATACAGCACAGAAGATGTACAAACCCTGAATTTATGAGCGAGGGAGATCAGGGAAGCAAAGAGGCTGGAGCAGTGAATGGTCCCCGATTTAAAAAGAAAACACAAAACAATAAAAGAAAAGGGGTCGACACGTGTTGAACCACTCAACACCGGAGACCTGCTCAGCTCTGATAAAATGCACATAACTCTCACTCTTCAAAGACTATCGCTCAACGCTGCCTTCTCTCTTTTTTCTCATCCACGGTGCGTCATCACATCTCCAGGTTGTGAGAAACGTCTTGCATTAAAACTACCAAGCACAAAATACATGAAGAAGAACTCTCCAGGAGTGTGACAGAGAAAAAGGAGATACATTACCTTGAAGGAAAAAAAAAAAAAAAAACCCTCTTTAAATCAAGATGGACAAATACTTTATATATTTCAATAATAAGGCCCACTTTACAAAATTAGTTTTTCCTTAAATAAAATCTATCCAATATAGATTCCAAAATAAGACATCTTTTGTTTAACAAAGAGAAAAAAAAAACATACATAAGAAGAGAGATAAGAGAGAAAAGACAAACCTCACTTGAATATTTCCCCTTTATTTCAGAATCTTAAGAGACAACGTGTCCTCCTGGGGAAACTCTTGCACTGTCTCTGGCTGTAAACTGTAAATACTGTGGAATGATTTTGGCACATTGTTAAAAGGCTGAGACACAAACATGATTCCTTCACTGAGTGCATGCCAATTTCCTTTACCTGCTGAGATGATTATTGAAAAGAATTTACAAAAAGAAACAAAAAAATACAGCTATGGACCATTTTGGGGGCACAGAAGAGGAAACGTTTTAACAACAGGTGACTTAAAGGGGGCATTAGTTGTTTAATTGCTGGTTAAGTGCATATTACAGCCTATGCCACCCAATGACACCATAACCCTGGCTTCACAATGGAGGCCTTTGAGGACAAGGGCCTGCTAACTGCCCAAGAGCCATTCCTCCGATCTCCGCTATGTACATTCTAATCTATTTTTAAAACAGGAAAAAAATAAAATAACGGATGTTTATAGATATACCACCACATCGTAAGAAGACTTCTATTAAGTCTTTAGCTGGTATCTTAGCAGGAAAGCAGAAGCAGCTTCTTTTTGTTTTTAAACAGCAGCAATTACACCATTGCTGTAATTCAGTCCACATTCAACCATCAATCACAAATCAGAGGAGACATCAGGAAAAGAAAAGAGCCCTGGAATCCTTAAAACCTGTGAAATGATCACTGCAGCCCCCCCAAAAACCAATTAGTACATTCCACCATATTAACACTACACCAACTTTCACCGAAGCGTTGAATAAGACCTGTCGCCTGTGAGCAGTCGCATTTTGCACAATCACGTACGTACACACAGACGCCACAGGTGGTCTTGATGCTGGGACAGAGCCCAGCTGAGTCTCACTGGATGGAGTGGATGCAAGGTCTGGTTAGCGGTAGCGTTCGGGTACATTGGGGTTTTAGAAGGAAGAAAGGTGGATCGCATAGTTTCAACTTTGGCCTTTATCCAGCCCGCCTTGCTTTGAACCCTACCTCGAGGAGGGGAAACCTGCCACGCATCGTAAAACCTACAGTTTCCGACAGCTGGGACACCCCCACCCCAAACCCCCAAACTCAAACACTCTTTTTAGGGAAAGAAAGGACGAGAAAGATTCAAAAGAAATGACTCACAGGTAGAGAAATGCTTCACAGTGGTGCTGTTTAGGGATCGGTGGTGGAGTATCACGTTGGATTGGAGGAAAACAGTAACAAGAACTTTATGGGCCATGACGCAGGATAATGGGTCGATGAGGGCACCGGCTCTGGTGCTTGCATCACCATCCTGACCCACAAACGCCCTCCAGCCAACTCAGGGTTCTGCAGACGCCACTTGAGCTTTAAATGAGAACCCTCGCTGACATATCAACAACAGCAACACACACACACAGACACACTGAGAGAAGAGCACGTGTATATCTGGCAGAAACGGACACTCGATACCCCCGCGGGTGTTTTAATTATCATCGAAGTGCACGTCACTGCCAAGCTGGCCATTTTTGACACTCCTGTATTTAGAAGCCCTGAATCAAGATGTAGAGACAGGATTAGACCCAGACCTGACCTTTCACCTTTCAGCTACCCAGGGAGCTGACCATCATTTTCTGGTGACAGGCCTCTGGCCTTCAATAAAACAAGTCTCTGCACCAGCAGCTCACATCATTGCTGTTTAGGGCCACGGTTTTCCTTTTAGGAAATGAGAATCTAAGGAAAATACAGAGAAACAGAGGGAGGAGGAAGGGACACTTGGTTTTTAGCAAAATCCTAAAAGGAAAGTTAAAATTGGTCGAAAAGATGAGAGACTTCATCATGTCTTGGCTTATGCACTGAGAGCTCTAAACAGTGCGTCTGGTCCGTTTTTGCTCCATCATAAAGCCGGCGGAGGCGGCTGGCCACGAAGCAAGCCTTTCAGAGGCAGAGCTGCACCCTGTGACTCCGACAGTCAAATCCAAAGGACACAGCGGCGTGGCTCATGTTCTTTAACAGGGGTGCTTTAGAGGTGGGTTAGAACGTTTTGGCGTTTTGTGTGGGAATCTTATTTCATCTTCATTCAGGGAGGATTTCCCCTAAAAATAATTTTACAATGTCAACCAAAACAATTCTCAAATAAAAGAACAATGCAATTAAAAAGCAAACAGAACAAATCTGAGCCTTACATGTTTGTATTGCATGTTATTTATGCTTACTGCAAGTGTAAGGAAATGGCGCGAGTCTGAATTTGTTGGGACAGTTTACCTCTTCTACCACGTCTCAAGGCACAGACGAACATACTATAGAAGGTAAACATAATGGAAAGACAGACTGGTGAAAATGTGCATTCCTAAAGGTAAACTTTTTAGTTTCAACCAAGCAAACTTCTCACTTACACAGTCATCACCTCCGTTTGTACACGACGATGTCTGAAATGGTTACAGATATTGCAGTGGGGGTGGGGGTCAGTTTAATTGCATATAATCTCCTGCTTGCATTAACTGTAAAGTGACAAAGTGGCAACAGACAGAGGTCCTGCCATTAGGCAGATCTTTTCACAATAAAAGAACCTGCATATATATGGAGACTAATAAATATTACAGCTTGATGGCGGCTGGTAGAATACAGGAGACCAAAAAACAAACAAACCAAAAAAAACAAAAAAACTGAACCAGATCATCCCCAGCAGGGTCCGACAACACAGCATTAAAATCCACAACAGCAGAGGAGCCAGATGGAGAGCAGGCTTTAAAAAGTCCCAAGTTCTTTCACAGATCCAGAACTTGGTCCAGAGTTGTCACAGTTATGATTATGTTTTTCTCTCTCTTTTTTTTTTTTCCTCGTCTGCAGTTTAACAGATGCAAGAGACAAAGAATGCAGTCGTGTTGGATCGGTGCATCAAGCCATCGAGCAATTGGTCATTCTCAGCTGCATTCCTCCTGAGCAACATTCATAAATTTTGTTCTAGGATTAAAAGTTTACATGGCCTGTCATTCTGCAGTCAATCTTCTGCAACAGTCTCAAGATCCTGCCAGTGCCTGTTGAAAGACTTTGCAGAGAAACTTGAATACATCAGCAGGGTTTCTGATGACCTCAGCAAAAAAACAAACCAAAAAAAACAAAAAACAAACCACCTCATTTTATTACTGGCCGGTGGCTAAATTGAATTCTACTGCACAGTCTCTGCCGTAGTGGCCCCTGCCAATGAGTGATTGCTCCAACATACCAACCCACCAGTTGTTGTTTATCGTCGTAACAAAATAATACACCTCTATAGAAATAAGAAAGAGAGACACTAGCACGATTCGCACGGCGAACCAAGTCACGTACAAGCAGGACTGTCACTTCCTGGTTAGAAGTCCAACGCCCTTGGGTCATTCCTATGACTGGTGTGTACACAGTACTTATGGCAGCACTAAAAAAAAAATAAAAAAAAAATGTCCGCCCTGTCAGGCCACGGTTGCTGGTAATCGAAAGTCCAAAGTTCAGTTCAAACAGAAACTCCATTTTTGCTATGGCTCTTTCAAAACACATGGATGAGGACAGTTCCAACAGCTGTGAAATAAAGAACCATGGAAACTGAGTCATGGTTTGAGGTTATAAACAATGCCACCCCCCATCCTCTTGTTTTTTATTTATTTATTTATTTATTTTTTCTTCTTGCATGTGCATTCCATTTCATTGCGTGCAGTCCACTTTCTCTTTTTAAATGACACGGTTGAGAAGAAAGAGAAAGGATGATGCAGAACAGGAAGCGAATTACAAAAGAATCAAAATAACAGAAAAACATAAACAAGGTCCCGGCCTGTGAAGACAAAAGAAAAAGAAAAATGTGTCTGTGCGTACGTCTGTGTTTGTGTGTGTGTGTGTGTGTGCGGGCGCCTAAAATCCAGCCAACCGGCAACCCTTTAAGCATGCTGAGTCACAATCTTTCAAGTGTTCTTCATTTATTACTTAGAAACATGCAAATCTTCATTCAGCATCTGAGACCTCAAATTAAATCCAGTTTGAGGTTACCGCGTGCTGGAAAGTCGGGATATGGGCTGAAATTAAACCGAAAGTTAAAAATGTGGATGTGTTTGCTTCTTGTTTTGTGGATACGTTTGCATGGCTTGTGTTTGGTGAAGGGGGGAAGGGATGGGGTTGGATGGAGGTTTTCAGAGGAAAAACGAGTTTGAAACAAAACCGAGGGTAATTCGCTTCCTGTTTTTGGTCACATTTAAAGTAGCGATCTTTTGGTTTTATGGAGGATCCTACGTGAAAATCCAGCCCTGCGAGAGAGAAAGATGCACTGCTGTTGACTGAGGATTGGGTTTGTCTTTTCAGTGATGAAGAAAAGTTGAAATTCCGAAGCACAAGTGACATTTCCACCTACTCTGAGGTTACTGTAACAAACTCTCTCCAGTCCATTTTCCTCCAACTCTGGCGCAAAGGAAAATCTCCAGCCCCGCGCAGCGTGCCAGCCTCTCCCTTGTCAAGTTTCAGGATTACACTATAATACATCCAACACAAGAAGCAGAAGATAATACACTGGCCGGTGAGGAAACCTCCAAAAACACTGTATAGGCGCTGACCTTCCGTGCACGGCTTTTTCTGGAACAGAAAAAGTTTTGAATAGGAAGAAGCGTCCGTGTCTCAGCGTACACTCATCATCAGGTCGGTGGTTTGTTGTTCAGTGTGGCTGCAAAACTGTTGTCTGGTGGAGGTGATGGTGATCTATGTAGCCGTTATTTGATGGGAAACTAGCGCTTGGCCCTTATTTTGCAGTTGAGAGTTTAATGGAGTGCTGTTATGGGAGGGGGAAAAATGAATAAAAAAGAGACACATTTAATCCTTCATTTTTCAAAAATGTTATCGTAACTATTCATCTTTGTTAGAAACATGACTGGTCTGTAATTTCCTTATAATTTCGTGGAAAGTTTGCCAGAAAGAACAAGATAATTTGCAAGCAATTATGGGGGGAAAAAAATAGAGACCGAGCTCATTGGTACGCTTCCAATTTAAATCACCATTTTTAATTTCCAGTCTTTTAGTCAGGATACAGCAAATCAGCTGTATATGTAAAATGTGAATATCATTAGTATGATGGAGGAATGAGGTCTCCAATCATAAATGAAGTTACTGTATGTTTATCCGGGTTCAAAGTGAGCTTTTCTCTCAAGAAACGTTACATTTTCCATAATTTATTCCTAATTATGCTAGTCTTTTCAGGGGAAGTCACCAAAAAAGCATATTTAAATTCATTGCTTGAGAATTTTGCTGCAGCACAGTTCGAAAAACTGCCTTGTGCAAAGATTTCTTAACACCTGTTAGAGTCGGTCTCGACTTATTTAACTGCTGCATCACTGTCGCTATGACGATAATATATAAATAGGGGGAGAAAGCCCCTTTAGAGATGACACATTGTTCCAAAAGGGGTAATTAATAATTGTATATTTTAATTAACTATCAGGAGTTAAAGGAAAAGAAAATCCAGCGATCTCCTACCTGTGCACTTGCTTCAATCCTCCTCCTCACTTAGTCTAATGTTGCTCTGATTGACGCTGGCTCCACGGTCTGCCTCCCGCTCCACTCCTCCCCTCAGCTCTGGCCCCTAAGCCTTGCCCCCGACTGGACCAGGGCTCCCCTCCTCTAGAGGAGGCTCCGGGTGTCCTGCTTATCCGATCGTAAGAGGTCCCCAGGTCACCGCTGGGTATCTGTCGTCTCCAAGAGGCTGGGCTGTGACTCGGGTTTGGACTGGGGTCCAGGTTATCAGAAGCCTGGAAGAAAGAAATTACATTTAAAAACTGGCTGTTGTATTAACTGGCATCCGAAGTAAGCGCTTTTCCAAGTTTAAGAGGAATAATTTGTATTTCTTTGCTGAAATTTAATGCCAAACTCTGGAGTTTGTCTATAGGAGCTCTGGGCATTTTGTGGGGCCTTGTTCGGACCTTTGTCTTATGTAGGCATTGACTACATGCTGTTAATGTTAACTGGTGTGCGACAAGTAATGTCTGCCATGTGGATTTCTGCCAGGGGAAAAATCCCCAACCAAAAACCCCAAACATACCCCAAGCTGAGAGATTTATAATTTGGCGGGCTCACTAGAAAACAAACCCCAAGTTTCTAGTTTGTGGTGGATACAATGGCACGTCCCCTCTCATAACCTCAGTAACCCTTCTCTAAGAAAGCGAGAGTTGGATGACGATGCAGTTCTTAAAGCACACAGAAACAGCACCCCGCTCCTGTAATTTCAGTTTTTAAAAAAGCACCATAATTAGTGACATTTGGTGGGCTGGAGTTGGCTTCTGGTGCAGTTTTAGAAAGCATTCTTGCTAATTGGCTTTAATGGAGCCCTGCTGGTCTGCCTTTCTCAGTCTCCTGGGGTAACAGACAGGAAATCAGTCACCAGTGAAGGCTGCCAAAGTGGGTGTGCTCAGTGTGGTCACTTCCTGCTACAGTCACTGTGGGAGGAAACCGTCAAGTGGCATATTCTCCTTCTATGGTAAGTTAACGCTCCAAGACTGGGAGTTTTCACGAACTTTCCTCGAAATGGATGTAGAGTTCCTCCTACACTAAACGGGAGGTTTGTACCGTACAACACATGGCAGTGGAATTAAAATAATGCTTGGTTAAAAAAAAAAGAAAGACCCAAAACCCCCCAAATACACACACATTGCACAAAAGTGCTGCTCTTTGACCAACTTTTATATGTCAAATGAACAAGCCACATACTCTAAGATATTAAGAACATTAGTTTGACTTTTGGGAAATAGTCTCAAGTTTCACGTAGCTATGAAAAATATGAAACCAGACTAAAAAAAAAGTTGAAACAGGTTTTTCTGGAGTCTTTGTCCACATCAAATTACACTTTTTGTCCAGACTAAACCAGGAAATGTTGCAGTATTTTTGTGAGTTTTACATTTTCAGGTTTATTTATTTATTTCACTTTTATCCAGCCAGTAAATCCCTTGAGATTTATTCTAATTTTCAAGAGAGAACTGGCCAGGAATGTCCTTTTAACAAAGCCAGCATAGCTGTTTAACCTGCTTCAGCTTTTATCTGGGGCACTGACATGAGAATGGCTTCTCTCCTCGCTTCCAGCTGAAGGAGCATCTTGGCCAAAATGCTGAAATATGACTAAGTGTGTCTGACTTAACAAATGCCTATGTAACTCATCCATGTTGGAATTTCAAGAGAAAACAAGGAGGATGAATTTTGCTCTTTGATGAACTTATGGCCAACAGATTTGTGAAATAAATGAAGTAGTGTGTTCGAGTTCTTCCAGATCCGTTTTTTCTGTCTTCGGTTGCTTGTTTGCTGATACCTTGTTTCACAAGAGGTGAAACTTCATTACCAATGAGATTATTGTCAGATTTTAAAAATCAGGAGGACAGTTAACACTGGATCAGCTCTTGACTCCACACTTTACTGCCAGTATAATATGTTTTGGTAAATGGCCTGTATTTGTATAGCGCTTTACTTAGTCCCTAAGGACCCCAAAGCGCTTTACACTACATTCAGTCATTCACCCATTCACTCTCACATTCACACACTGGTGATGGCAAGCTACATTGTAGCCACAGCTGCCCTGGGGCGCACTGACAGAGGCGAGGCTGCCGGACACTGGCGCCACCGGGCCCTCTGACCACCAGTAGGCAAACATGGGGTTAGTATCTTCCCAAGGATATTTGGCATGTAGACTGGAGGAGCCTGGGATCGAACCACCAACCTTCCGGTGAGTAGGTGGCCCGCTCTACCACCTGAGCTACAGCCACCCCGGTGCCTCGCTCCTCTGCCAAACGTAAATTCACAGCTCATTCGAGTGCAGACTGAAGATCAAGTGTGCTTGGAATGCAATGCAAGCGGCTGTGTGCATGTGTATGTGTGAACGTGTGTGGTGGTGCTGTGGCACACACACAGCTTTCCCTGCTAGCATGCTGATTGTTAGCAGCCATGCTAACCGTCAAGCCATCTGCTCATACTTGTAAAACACAAAGGGTAACTGATGATCATGGGAATGCCATTGCACAAATTTGACCATCATAGAAGCTCTAAAAGGATAAAAGATTGTATAAGTCTCGATAAATGCCATCACTACATGCCAAAGCAGTTGATAGAGTATTTAAGCATGAACTAAAAGAAGAGCCACGTTGCTAAAGTGTTGGTTCAGATAAACTAGATATGACCATGACCTTTCACTAGAGGAAAAGATGTCAGTCTGTCTCGATTATAAATAACCTCTAGATAATTTATACATGAGGTTCAAAAGTGAAAGCTAATCAATAAGCTATCAGTCTGCCCGGGGTGCTGAGGGTACTTATAGGAATTGGGAGTGTTTTCTCCTCCTTAATCCCTATCGATCAATATGTTCTCACTGGTCCACAGAAAGCTGATTTTCAGTCTGCTCTCGTTCCATCACCGGGGCATGAAAGATAAACATCAGATTTTTGTGACTAAATCTTTAGAAGAAAAAGAAAATGATCCTGTGGTTGTGTTTTAAAAAAAAAAAAAATGTTCTTCATTCATCATTTTAAGGTTCAAAGACAATTTTACAAGAAGCAAATATGTCAAACAAAAACAAACGCAGACTCTGATGAATCAAGAGGAGCACAGATGCCCATCCAGCTGAATAACAACTGATGGGGTGTCAGTTAGTGATGTTGAGAGCGGCTCCGTCTGCAACCTTGTAATAATACAACCCTCTTTTATCAACCTCTGACACTGCAAACACAGACTAATCCCAACCTTCCACTGTCCTAAGTACAGCTGTATTTATCCAAGCCTCTTGGGAACGGACACAGTTCAGACCGCTGAAATATTCTACAAATCCAAACCAAAGATGATCGGCTTTGCTCCAAGACACGCTTCAAAGCCCAGTTATGTTTTTGAAGAAACGTATTTTTTATTGCACTGGGGTAATTTTTGCACATAATTGCTATCCAAATCGAGTGACCAGTTCATGCATGAAATGTCATGATGAACAAGGTTCTACCGCAGAGTCGAATGAGTGGATTTGGGAAATTCCCACAATAAAATTAAAAACTGCACGAGTGACAAAAAACGAATAGGGGGACGGCGGTTTAACAGTTCACAGCTGATCTTAAACAACGGAGATGGGTCTTATTCGATGGTTCCGGGTTCTGGGACCACAAAGCATCAGTGATGTGGGACAGGAGGCTTATCTTAAGTAGCTGTGGTTGTGAAATTGCAGAGCTAAGGTCAAGGCCGAGTGGCACTGAGTGGGCGCTGCCTGATGGAAGCCTTAAAAAATATAATACTCAAGGTTATTTTGTTAATGCCAGGGTTTTATGATAAAGAAAAAGAGCCCTTCACACTTTTTCTACCAGTCGGCTAAATATCAGTGATGAAAGGGGGTGTTTGAGGGTTGGGGCTCAGTATTGGGTAGATTTCATTAAGCCCATTGATGATAATGAGTGGGGAGGAGTCCTGCAGGAAATTATAGCTCCGAGGCCATGCTAGCTGTAATGTTTTTATACCACGCTTGCTTCAGAGGAGAGACTCCAGCTTAATGTTCCAGTGTCTGAGCCTGCTTTCACTGCTTTGAATAAAGTAAACCTATATACTACAGTATGTGTATGTAGTAGTGCGCATATGTAAATAAAGACTAAGATTCAAGCCACTGCAGGCTCATTTTTCCACAAAAGAAATCAAGATATGTTGATAAACAAGCAGCTGTTCAAGAATGGGTCTAAAACCACTAAAATCCTTGGATAAGACAGGGAATGCCATGTCGGCAGCTAAGGGTGGATATTGGCAAACAATTGAAGTTCCCAGAGAACGTCACCCATACTACACCCTGACCTGACATCCTTATCTTCTCAGACTCTATCAAACAAGCACCAAAATCAAGGGATTTGTGGAGGCGTGCCGACGCTGTGCCTAGCGACCTAGTTGTGATGCCATTAAAGCGGTCTGTCTCTCTACTGAGCACTGAGGATAGGAGTGAATGGAATGACAAAGGAGGGAGGGATACGCTGCATCCACAGAAAAAGCCACTAGAAGAAGAGTTGAAGAGGGGAGATCCTTTGCTTGCTGCTCCAGAGATTCACGCTGATCAACCCCGGCTAGATCGTTATGATGCTGAAAGACCCAAAACCCCCGATTTTCTCCGACACATCACTGAAGATGCATCCCAGCGCTTCATGAAGATGTATTTATAAATTACAACATCCACTATACACCAAAAAAAACACATGTACATTAACAGTGTGCCCCAGTGATAGGTTTTTACCTCATCCTTCGATGTGTGAAATATTCACATTCCATTTTTTAAGCTCTAGTTATGATCTCACATACATTATATCACAATGGCCCACATATCACAATGCAATATGTGAGGCTAACAGTGGAAAGGTTTGTCACACTTAAATTGAAAAAGAAAAAAAAAAAGCTCTTAAACACAACAACATACTATGAACAAAATAAAGTCATAAAATAAAGTCGCAGACCTTAACAGACACCTTTGCTTATTACATGGTGTCTTCCAGAATAGCAAACTGAGTCTCTCACTGATGTGGTAGCACATTCACATAGGAGAAAGCTATTTTCTTCTCCTTGAGGTTTTTCTAACCTACTTTTCCCCCTGTTGAGGTCTTTTTCATTTCCATCCTCACTACTTTCTGTCCCACCCTTTTCTCTTTGTGCTCACTGGGGCAGCAGGAGTGGGGCCTGCAGAACTGCTGTGCTAAGCTTGAAGTCACGGAGCCTGGCGTCAGGGAAAAATACCAGCTGAGCTGTAATGCAAAGTTGACACACCAGGAGCTAAGGCCTGCAGCTGCACTTTGTGTGGAGTCTTCATCTTCATGCTAAAACTATTTGTAGAGAACAATACTTTAAGCTCAATACCAACTTTATTATTCGAGTATCACCAATTCATTTTTTTTAAATTTACAAATGCTTCAGAAATGTATCAAGAAAACAGACTAAATGAACATTAAGTTTATTTCAAAGCAGAACAAAAATAAAAGCAAAGTTGCATCTAATAGCCACGTGTGTTTAATATCATATCTGATAAAAACAAAAGCCTATAAAAAACTAAATCTACTACAGGAAAGCGTTAAAAACCTGAAGTCAGTTTCCCTTACCGGTGGCTGCTGTGAATATGATCGGCTCCAGGACTGAGAGGTAACGGGTGCATGGGGAATGGCCCTTCCCAACCCTCCCGTTTCCATAGGGGGAGACTGAGAGATCTTACGCATGTATACCTGGGACAAAGAGAAAATTCCCTCTATTATTTTTTTCTTTTCTGTTTTGTGTGTGAAATTACTTTGGTATACACTTATTAACTTTCCCCACCTCAGCAGGGGACGGCTTGGCTCCCTTCTGTGCTGCAGCATTTCCGCCGCCTCCTGTTCCACTGTTTACAGAGTCCTCTGTATCAAAGGTGGTTGCTCTGTAAGCCCTCCACGTTGTTGCAGTTTCTGTTTCATCTTCAGACCCGCCATCTGTCATTGCTCTCGTACTCCTTCCTCGACTTCCCTCGTCCACAGACACGGCGCTTTTGTTCCTCCAGGGGCTTCTCACGGTCACATTCTTCATATCTGGCAAACTGTCTTCGTGTGACAGTTGGCTTTGCCGTTGGCTTCTCCAGCTGGTGACGGTGGTCGTGCTGCTGCTGCTGCTGCTCTCAAATCCTGATTCTGTGTCGTTGAAGTCTGAGGAAGTGACGTCCGGGGACTGGAGGCTAAAGTTGCTGCGCTGGCAGCACAAGTGGCTGGTGGTGGTCTCCACCCTGGAAGTGTTGTGGAGTTTAGACCTTGATGATGAATCACTGTGGCTGTGTGACCCGCAGTCCTGGTCCTGGCATGGCCGCAAAGTGATCTCACTCTTGGGTATGGAGATCTCATATGGGACAGAAATACTGCCATGATGGTCAGTGTTTGGGCCTGGCAATATAAATAAAATGATACATTTATACAGATGCAACAAGCTGACAGCAATGCAATGTTCTTTAAAATATCAGTTTTGGGGGGGGCAAAATTAATCTGTGTCCAACATTTTGGCTCAGGACCAAAACAAATGAAATTTTATCAGCTTAAGTTTTTGTCTAATGCTTTTTAGCAAACATTAGCATGTCACTAGACTCTTTTCTTTCCCCTCATCCCTAACCAGTCAAGGCAGATGGCAGCCTATTCCTGAGCCTGGTTCTTCCTGTTAGAGATTAGTTTTTCCTTCCTACTGTCACCAAGTGTTTTCTTGTATGGGGGAGGGTCTGATTGTTGGGATTTTCTGAGTTGAATTGAATAAAGATGATCATCTCAATGAACACAATTTCATTCTGCGCAGACAAAGATGGTTCTGCTGCCAACATGACTAGGGGTTAATTACATTAAAACGCCCAACCTTACAGAAGACAAAAGCACATTCACAGACTGCTACAAAAATGGTTTTGACCTGTTTCACCAAGTTTTCCCTTTTATCGGGTGAATTTTTAAAATAATTCACATGTCAAACCTTTACTAAGGTTTAATGTTGGGGAAGCAGATGCTGATGACTGATAGGCGTTCACCTTGCACCACTTTCTGGACATCATGATGATGTATGTGGTGCTAGAACCTTAATGAGAACTTTTCTGACTAATAATGGGGCTTGTAGCATGTTTAATTATCCTAACAGCCTGTACAAAAAGATTGTGCTACAGTTTTGTGAGTGCTGCAAGTTGTGAGCACTAATTAGAAGGTTTCTAGTGACAACAAATAAAAAGGTCGTCTTTACTGTACCATTTAGAATTAGTATCTAGATCCTGTCCTGAAAAATGGAGTATAAGTTTAACTAGATCGTTCTAAATTGTTGACACCTACCTATAACGATGTTACTGGTAGATGTGTGGCGTTCTTTAATAGGCGCAGGTTCACTGGACACACTGCTGCTGCGACTGCTGGTTCTGGAAGAGCTTGGATCATTTGGGTAGATGGTTATACTACTGGTGATTTTATTAGTAGTAGTCACTATTGGTTTGGTCGAGATCTTGGGTTTCCCATTTGTAGGCAAGGGTTCTGAAATCATTACTTCCTTTCTGTCAATTTCAACAATAGCAGGTTTGATCACAGCTCTTGACCTCAGTGCCTCTCTAGGACTGCATACTCGTTGGATTTCAATCCCTGCTGGAGTATGCATGGGTCCCTGGTGACCTCCCTCAGCTACCTGTGACCGGCTGTGCAGCTCCTCATCAAAGGAGCTCCTGGAAGAAGAACCCTCTGAGTGCGAGTCCTGGACTTGAGGGTATCTAGAATACCTGGAGGCTGCAGTCCTACTGCTTACAGTTGTGCAAGCTGCCTCAGCTGCTTCAGCTGTAGGGTCCAGCTCAGATGGCCTTGATCCAGTAGATTCTGTTTCTGAGGCAGAAGAATGACCCTCTGACCCCTGGTCATTGGGCAGCAAGGGATTGATGTGAGATCTGTAGGCTGTGTATGAGCCATTGGCTTTGGATATAGTAGAAATAGAAGAAGATACAGATTCCTGAATCTGGTCTGCCGATTCCTGATCGGAGGCGGGCACTATTTCCTTCTCTAGAGCAGAGATGCTGTTCATGGTACTGGAGGTACTGTCAGGCACGACATCAGAGTTGTTAGATTCACTGTCACTACCTACGTACAGTTTTGAGAACTTTTCTCTGCTCTTCTTGATGTCTTCAGTATGCTTGTGAGCTGTCCTTTGTGGTTTCTGGTCATTAGCTGCTGGAGGGTATCGACTAAGGACGGACACCTTCTTGGTATCACTAGAAGTTGTATTCACAGAGCTGTATGTGGCTCCTCTTGGCTTTTCCTCAGCTCCTCGCACTGTATCTCGTATTCCATTATCAGATGAATTTGTGGTAGTTGTAGTTTTGGGTGTCCTTCTCTTTTGGGCAGGACTGAGGGCTCTCCTCACTGACTTAGGAGACCCCTTCTCAGAGTTGCTGAAATCTTTGTTCCAAGATTTATGCTGAGGAGATAAGTCCCTGTTCCTATGTTTTGGGGAGCTTGGCTCTGGGACAGTTGCTGCACTTCTATATTTAGGCTTTTCTTGTCTAAACCCTCCCTTCAGGATAGTCTCTTCATTCTCAATTTTGCCATTTTCAATGACCTTAGCAGTGCTGCTTCCATTGCCGTGTTTATCCAGGTTACCAATTCCATTTCCTCCTTTTCCACACAGCTGCATCCTGAGGTGTTCCACCTGCTCATTTAATTTGCGAACTCTGTCCCTTTCTATCTGGAACTTTTCGTGAAGTTCGCCATTTTTGGACTCAGAGTTCTTCAAATCCTCTTCCACAATCTCCAACTGCTTCAGGCGGTTCTTCAGTCGTTCTACCTCCTGTGTCAGCTCCTTTACCTTGTTGTCCTCCTGCGAGCCTTCAAGACCGCTGTTTTTCTCATTCTCAGACAGCTTTGAGTAGTCAAGGCTCTTTTTCCGTCCAGCCAGCTTACTTGTCAAGAGTGCTGTGGATGTTAGCTCATCTTCAATTCTTGAGCTCATGAAATCTGCTCTGCCAGAATCCGTTGACATGCCAAAGCGATTCTTCTGGTGCGCCAGCTTTTCTTCCAACTTCAGAATGGTCTTCTCATCCTCTCTTTGTTTCTCTAGCAGCCTCTTACGCTCATTCACAAAGGTTTGGGTGAACCCCCTGAGCTTTTCAAGCTCCATAGCCAACACCTGCTCTGTTCTCTCCAGCTTTGTCTCAGACCCCTCCACCTCTTTCAAACGGGCTTTTAGTGTCTCCAACTCAGATGAGAGCTTCTTGGTTAAGTTCTTCTCCTCATTGAGGCTAAGGCAGAGCTGGCTGCAGTCAGACTTGCTTTTCCCAAAAGCTTCTTCCAGTTTCTCAAGTTCAGCCATCCGTCGCTGAAGACGTTCTATCTCTGCCTTTAGCTCTTTCGTAAGGTTTTCCTCCTCTTCCAGTTTCTCTCTGACTGTGCGGCAAAGATCCTCAGCTTTACGTACCTCCTCATCCTTCCCCTGGATCTTCAAGAGACGTTTTCTCAAGGCTTCCACATCACCAAGCAGGGACGAGTTACTTCCCTCTGCCTGGATAATTTTGTCCTGCAGAGGAGAGAGTACAACAGTTCTTTTCATGTACTGTGTTTCTTTTTCACTTCATTCATTCGTTTGAGATGCACAAACACACACACAACTCCCCACACACTGTCACAACTACTTACCTGTAGATCAAGAAGCTCATCCTCAGACTTCTGTAGTTTGTTTGTTGCTTCTTCCAGTTCATCAAGTCTTCGGCCAAGACTCTGCAGCTTGTGCTTCAGGTGGCGATGGGTCATGTCTTTGTGATCCGACATGGTTCCAGATTTCTTTCTATTGTATCGGCCAAGTTTCTATGTTTTCCAGATTATCTGATGAAAATCTGTTGGGGAGACCACATCTGTGCCGTTGTGCTACCAAGTTCTTTAGGCTGTCAAGGAAAAGCTCCTTTTTCTTGTTAGGCTGTTCTGATTCGTTTTGCCACCGTCTCTTTAAGACTTCAAAATTCCCTCAGAGTGATTTTCAGCAGACAAATCTGTCATCTGTAGGAGGCACAAAGAGAACAACACTTAGTCATCTCTAATTTCACAATGACAACCATTTGTATTCTCAAACGTAACACAGTGAGTAAAGGAAGTAAGTCAGAGAACATAGAAATTAGCTCACTGAACCTTGTGCCACACGCAAATGGAGACCATATAAGGACAGGCCACACACAAGTCATGTATTATAAACACACACACAGACATTATTTATATATAAATCAAACCTCATTCACACTGACAGGATTATATAACAATTGTGCAACATAATGAGAAGTTGTCTTTTTAGAATAACCATAAAGCCAGCTGAACTTTTCATATTTAAAAATCGAGTCAAAAATACACTTCCTTACTTTGATAATCAAACATAATCCATAACTTTGCCTCTCTTCCCTTTTGCCACTAAGCTGCCATACAGTTCATCTTGCCCATCCTTTAAAGTATGTGAGTGGATGACAGGGTTTTTAGTACGTCACCACATGCACCCACACCCACACAAACAATGCTGTGTCCCTGTTCTTGATCCTATATCGATTCTTGCCTGCTTGCTTTTGCTGACAGCGGCATATCTCGATAACACCAACCTCCTCCACTACATTACCGGTCTGTCTCAACACTACACCATTAATAGTCCATTCAGACAGTAGCGATTTAAAAAAGAACACTGTGACAAAGAGGTTTTGATTATCTCCAACATAAGTGCAGATTAGACATTTAAGAATTAATGTAATTCTTGCAAATAGGGATATTTACGTCACAGTGTCTTTTTGTTGTTAGTACTAAGATGTAAAAATGGGGGAGGGTGACATTTCCACAACCATTACAGTGTGTTTGATCCTATCTGCAAGCTCAGCATGGCTCAGTGCGATGAGAACAGAATATTAGCACATTACAGTCTGACTGTAGCCTTGTTAAATCTAACTGTCAACACACTTAAGTCAATCATGACTCAAGTAGTGAGTTCTCCTGCTTGTGCTTCTAAACCCTATTACTTCACTTCCCCCCAATGATTCTGACCGGGGGGAAAAAATCGACCTAAGGGTAGGACACAACATCATCATTTATTAATCCCCTGACAATCAGCGGTCTCTCTTCTTTACCCCAGATTTAGCTCAGGCAGCCTGTCTGAAGCTACACACCACTACATAAAAAGACTACTGCAGTTTGCTTTTGAAGTAGATTTTTACTGCTGCAAAAAATCAACCAGTGCAGTAAATTCACCAAACATATTTCACCTCTTTGAACCATGTATGTAGATGGTATACAGTATGGTAAAACATGTCGTAGTGGTTGGCTCCAAGACAGAATAATACATATTCTATAGTTTCAGATGGTGTAAAAAACCCAAACCACTCAGCCCACAGTTCATTAAATGTCTTGTTGAACATAAACTAAAGCAGTAAGCTTTGAAAGTCAGTATAGCAAAAATTACTTAATGACAAAGCACAATGTGGACTCAAAGGCTGTGGCTGTAGGGGTTTAATTATTTTTCACTTTCATGAGGTCTAGTGGTTATCTTCTCTCTGGAGTGTAAGACACTGAGGAAATAAAGAACATGGGCTTAGTATGAAGGAAGAGGGAAGACAAATGGAAGAATTTGGAGAGAAAACTGCTAGCCTAGCTGTCTATTTGAATGCCAAAACACCTTACTCTATAAGTCACTTTTGATGCACTGACATTGCTCAGCTGTGGCTTGTTAAGTGAGCTGTAGACCAATTTCTCTCTCTTGTCTAGAGCTAGTCTCTCTATTCCAAAGCTGTCCTGACTGATCCCCTTCCAGCAGAGTAAAATTACAGAGAAATTCCCATCGATCTATTAAAAACAGAGAGCAGACACTGACAAAAATATTTAGGTTCAAGACAACTCTGTAGACTTCAGCACAAAGCAGGAAAGATAAACCTAGCTAAAAACAAAAAGAAGAGCAGTAAAGTACAATTTCTGGGCCTCAGGCTCTAGACTGCAAAACTAGATAGAAATCTGTCCAGTTTGGTGAGCCTACGATCTTGACCAACAATATTTTTTGGATGATTTTATCTTTAACTTTATCTTTAACATAATCCCAAATCCTGAGTTAGTGTTCAAATCTGGTCCCGAAAAGCAGCTCCGGTTAAGCCCTGTCCTGCTTAATAAATGTGTTTTGCTAGATCCAGACACTCCTGTCTTGGCAGGCTGCCTACCTCTCCTCTCATTCACTCTTTATTTCGTTGCCAGTTCTCTACCTCCCTCTCTCTCTCTCTCTCCCTCATGTCTCCCCTTCATCTCTCTCTAACACGCACACCAGCACGGCCAAGAGAACACTTTCAAGGGGTGGCAGTGCGTGCAAAGTGACTCTGGCAAGGGCCTGCCTCTGCCAAACCAATCAACATACATGATTCACTTATGGCAGGCCTGGGGCCTCATTAGCCATGTTCAGGACAAGACAAGAGGGAAAATAAAAGGCTAGTGGGTAAAAGGCAGAGAGCAGAAACAAGATGAGGAAGATGGGGGAAGCAAAAAATGAGCACTAAAGAAATTACTGTATGAATGAATGAAAAAGAAGAATCCAAGCAGTATTTAGTTAAAGACCATGCATTCCTTCTTTTGCAATCCAAGATCCAGATCAGATAAGCACTTTTAAAACTCCATTTATGTCTCTATATTCCTTTGTTTTTCCACAGCTGGCTACTCATAAGTCAGTAGGATATTCTGTACAGCCAAGAACATGAAAACATGCTAAAGGGAGGATAAAGAGGGAAGGAAGTAGGGCAGGAGTGGGGCTGCTGAGGTATTCTGAACTCAGCTCCAAGTTTCATTCCCCTGTTCTGTGCTTTGTTTGACAATTATGGAAAACCTAGATGGGGGTAGGAGCTTTGAGGCAGGGAAACTGACCCGTTTTATGCAGGCGCATTCCTAATGATGGACTAACCAGGGCACTGGCAGTCCCTCATGCTACCTTTTCTGCTCTTATCCAGGACACTGACAAGCTGTCCTTGGCCAGTTTTCTCTTTTTGCAGAAGTGTATTCCTAACACGGAACACGGTTTATAAATTACGGCCCAGATACAAAGAGTATATTTAAAAGCCCGTCTGCTCGGATGATCAGGTCAATAGGGACAATTGGTAACCAGATATTTCAGTCATTGGTTTCTGAACACATTCCTCCCATTCATTTTCTTTCGCAACGGTTGCATTGTTCTGACTATGTGACAAACCTGTGCAACTCCTGCAACTATCTGACCCAATTCTGATATTGGACTGTATATGAGGAGAGCGTTAAATTGAAAAAAAAGAAAGAAAGAAAAGAAGCTGTTCATTACGTCACTATATGATGCCAGCCTCTTCCACTTCCCCGAAACATGGACAGGATGTCCACTACTTGACCTTTATGCTCTATTTTGCCGTTGTTACAAAAATTAAGGCACAGAAACTGTTGATTGCAACACGAGTTCAGCGAGTACCGTAAACGCCATCTGAATAAGTCACTGAGGCTCTTTAGAAATAGAGGGAAGTCAGAGAGTTGGTGTTAAAAAGGACAAGAATGAATGGAAGGTGGTTCCAGTAAAATGGGGATAGCTGTTGGAAAGAAAGGAATAATAAACCAGGAACATGTGAAGGTAGAAACCCAAGGTCACAGTGTTACTGATACCAAGGCATGACTGAATTACCAATCAATTCAAGCAGGCAATTTGCCTTCAGCCCTCAGGGTAAAAGGGATTCAAGTGAAACACCGTACTCCAGTTAGTTTTGCAATTAAAATAAAGATGATAAAGAGCATTTAATCATTTTAAGGATTTTTTATGATTTTATTATGTCCTGTGATATTTGCACGTAACATTCAGCAATCAAGAACAAATTCCACTTAAAGCCTAGTTAAAAACTGTCCAATCCACTGGAAACATAGGCCTACAAGCTTATCAATACAATACACATGAATTCACAACACACAATGCACGCACAATTGTAGCAGAGACCATCCTGTTTTAAAGCCATTACAGGCTTTAAACCTGTGCCTCCAATGGGCAAGAAAGGTTTATAACTGTAAGTTGCAAAGTGCAGAGTTAAATGTGCCAATTTCTGCAATCAAATGGCAAGACGCTGAACAGCTTCTTCTATGTTAACAATTGAGCCACCTGCAGGAAATAAAACTAAAAAAAAAAAAAAAAAAAAAAAAATTTTATAAAAAAAAAAAAAAAAAAAAAAAAAAAATCTGCCCTGAATTGTTTGTTTTCTGATTTTACCCTTTGACAAAACTCAAAATTTTAAAACTAACAAACGAACAACAACAAAAAAAGAAGTTAAACAGCGCTCCTCCTTCAGGCTCCATCAGCCTTCTCTGTGGCACAGGGTCATAGCACACATGGCAAACACATGCTGCTGACTTCCTTCGATCTTTTGTCACCTGCACCAGCAAATGCCCACTGCATGGCGAGGGCAGGACAGTAGCCTGATTGGAAAATGGGAAATGGGCTGTTATCAGGCTAACATTGTACCGCAGTCCACTAATCAGATCAGGAAGCTGGGTGTGTGTGTCTTAGCGAGAGAAAGCATGTCTGCGTGTGTTTCTGTATGTGTGTGAGCCGCGGCATGTAAACGTGGCGTTAATGGCAGTTGTGTTTGAGGAGGCAGTGGACTTGTAGAGTTTTAGACATCACTTTAACACGGCAACGGGCCTTTCCGGGGCCGTCGTCTGAGTGCGAATCAGCTGGCCATAGAGGAGGGTAAATATTTATGCCCAGGATAGGAAACATGTATTTCCCCTCCCTAGCTGTAGAACAATAATTCCCTCCTTCTCCTGTTCTCTGTCTGCTTCTCAGAATAGCAGTAATTATCACACTTCCCTGCATTCATTTGAGACCTTCATTGTCCCGGACGGAAACTGGCAGACCCACCGCAGAAATGTTTGGGGATGTATACTCTTGTCAGTTTAGTCATTTACCGTGTATTCATTGCTTTTTCATACTTTGTTGTTAATATGGAAAAACATACATTTTACAGTTACCACTGTCCAGCTTTAAAAATAAAAGGGGACTGTGTCTTCACTGTTTTAGACCCAGTGCTGTAGAACAAAGTTTGTAAGAGGACATTTTTTTTTAAACCCACATGTATAGATTGGCTTTTGTATGATGTTTTACAATTAATCATTTTTTTTACTTTTGTCTTCTTTACCTTTTGTTAGTGACTGTATTTTTTTCACTCATTCTCCATATTTTTCAGTGTTTTAATGCTACTATTTATTATAAATTCCCTGAAACACCTTGTAACTTTGGTTTAGAAGAGATAACGTTTATTATTCATACCTGTAAAATGAGAATTTGCATCTCAAGGGGTTTATCCAGATAGAATACGTGACACATCTGAAGGTTTTCAGATGTGAATAATACCTTACATTAACTGTTCACAAATTTATAGTCCAGCCAAAATTGATTAATACATTTCTATTTTCTACTTCATACTTTAACGTGAGTATTTATATCAATTTAAGAACAAAAAAACAAACATTTTAACAAGAGTAAAAACAGAGTGAAAGGGAACAGTTATGCAACATAAACTCTTCAAACCCTTAAAACTTGCTGATCTTTTAAATAATAATGAAGCATAAATAGTGATGACTCCAATATGGCAACAAAGTTTTATTTTTGTTGAGAATGAAAATTGTGGTCCAACTGAGTTCATGTTGTTTTGAGTAGATTCCAATATCCAAAGTTAAAAGTGCTTTTGAGTGCTCCCTTGTTAACCAAGCAGTTGCCACAGCCCTCCCCTTTATCCACACTTCTGATCTCTTAAAGCTGATTTGTGTCTCCTCCCGGTCTTGAACAAGATTTATAGCATGCAGTAACCACTACACAACAGATCCCCTTAAGATGTAAAACGTTAACATTTGTCAAATTTGTCCCTTATAGAGCAGTGGACCTTGGCTAAAATGGTGTGAGTGTTTCAGTGACTACCAGTTTGGGTTTAGAGTGATGGTGGCTATAATACAATTATAGAAGCGATATTAAATCTAATGACCAACAAGGAATAAACTGTGGGGGTGTTGATTAATGTTAAAGAGTATTATAGAGCATTATAGACTCTGCATCAAGGGTGGATAACACTGTGTGTGAAAAATACAAAGAGATATGATATTAAAGAGAGAGCACATGGTTAAATAGTTATGTTGACAATAGGTATCAGTATGTGCAAAAAATAATGTCTGATTTACTGAATGTTACTGATGGTTCAAATTGAAATTATATACAATATTTACTCTTTAAAGAATTACATACTACATTGCTGCAGTGCATTTTGAAGAAGCATTTACAAAGTAAAAACTAAATCTGTAAAAATACAGTACTGTTTAAAAATAAAGTAATTGTTAAATGTTCAATTTTTACGGATGGTTTTCCTTTTTTTTGTTTTTGGTTTGGTTTGGGGTTTTTTGGGGGTGTGTGTGTGTGGGGGGGGGGTCATTCTTTCTAATAACCAACATGCAGAAACTCCTGTGGTTGTTTTATGAACTCGGTAAGCACTTTCCTGATCAGTTTATATTATAGATCACTAGTTTTATGTCCTGTTTGTTCCATGAGCTTTATTTTGTAAATTGTGGTAGAGTCAAACTGATGCTTTAGCAGAATAAGGTTTTCATGTCGGGTTTCCAAACACCAAGATTGGCATTGATCAAAACATTCAGTTCAAGCTTTAAAAGTTGAACTAATCATGGTGGCTACATCCATCTTTAAAAGCCTACTGTAAGGCAGTGCAGACTAACACACATACGAAACATGTTGTTGATTTTACCATATTTTATTCACCTAATTGTTAAAGAATTGTACCTCTGGATAAGTACACAGTGGCACACCACAGGAGTGGCACACCACTCCTGCTGATATTATCATTTTACTTAAACAGCTGATTGTTTGTGAAGGAGGGAACTTAATAGCTGCATGCGAGAAATACAAAATCAATATCATGTGCTATCAGAGGAAATTTTAAAGACAGAATGAGCATTCAGTTTTGAATAATCATCCCCACGACCCCACCCCCACAACAATCAAAGCATTGATTGGAAAGCCAATACCACCCCGCTGGCAGACAAACCAGAGAGCCGAGAGTGGCCAATAGATGAACAGAAATATTGCTGGTTTGATGTGACTGAACCAATCAACACACACTGATAGGAAGCCAGGACAGACTGGGCGACTGTCACTGAATCAAAGCAAGTGCACAAGGGCTGTGTATGAGGTGCTGTCACTCAAATACACACACACACACACATACAAATGTGCACATACACATTAGTGTCTAAAGCATACTTGATTCTGACAAGCTGATAAATCAACATTATAAAGCTTTACTGTCTTCTTGTGCAAACACACACACACACACTCTCTATCGCTCTCTCTCTCTGGGAAAATATCATCTTATTTACAATACAATCCACTGTGGTGGAAATAGTATTAGATTGTGGATGACAAATAAAGAAAGTGAGGAAGAGAGGTGGAGAATGACAGGAATGTTGGGATGGGGGTTTTCTTTGGAAGCTGCATTTTTTAGTATGCATGTTGATCCTGTTAGGCTGAAATGCAATAACAGATACGTAGGTCCGCTCCACAGGAGGAAAGACCCTTGCAACTCTCTCTGACTACCTTCTATTTATCATCCGTGCATAGACTGTCGGTGGAAAGAATATATTGCTTTAAAAAGTCGCTGCCGTAATAGCGCTGATCTAATTTCCATAAATTTTCATCTGGAATTTGATATTTTCTTCATCAGTGAACAACATAAACTATTTAAAGAGGATGCTGGTGTGGCAAACTTTTCCTCCCATCCTTAAATCTGCTTTTGGATATTCCCCTGTGATGGATACCACAGGAGTCAGCCTAGAAGGGATACAAATATTGGGCAGCTAGAGTATCACAGGCTGGGGCACACACACACACACATCACATCACTCAGGTTTATCATAACATCCATGACCCTGGGTGCTCTATTCATGAATCATTTAAGTTCACTGTCAGGTCCAGCTCTTGTCAGAGACTAACCTGTTTATTAATTAAATGGAACTGATAAATCCCAAGTGTTGAAGTCATCTGTTTGATCTACTTAACCTGATGTTTTGTAAAAGATTTGCTGATTTGTAACACGACACAAAGCATGGCTGTTGGACTATAATGCAACTTACTTGATTTTATATATTGATATATCTATATCTATATCTATACATCTATATCTATCTATCTATCTACCTACATCTATATATATATATAGATATATCTATATCTATATAGATATATCTATATCTATATTGATATATATATATATATATATCAAGTAAGTTCATGTGAGTGACCAAGCTTGGGATCTTTAAATTCTTTTAATACTTTCATATGAAAAATGGGTCAAAAAATGATTACTACTAGCTAATTAAAATTCACCTCTGGAGATGCTTCTTGGTGTCTTTCAGCTCCTTGTTTTGTTATTATTAGATCTACCTCTGCCTCACCTTTGATGAAAGTATATACAGTAGTGTAGTATGAGCTTGTTCATTATACTTAAGTAAAACAAATACATTCATGTTTTTCTCACAGTAGAAAAAAAAAGTGGCATGCTTCCAGACAGGAGCTTTTGCATTTGACATTTTAAGCCCTTATGAACAACAGTTCAGCTATACATCCTCAGGCAGGGCTCTCTTGGCTGCTCTCAATTGTAGGCAAAGGACAAAAGGTGAGAGGGCTTTCGGCGTCAGAACTCCTCATTCTAAAATGCATACAAAATTTAGTCTTGTTAAGTCAGTATTAGGCTTTGTATTACTTATAAAAGCTGATTTTGTGATGTTCTAGATGGGGTTTTTTCTTTTTGATAATTTACCTTCTGTAATTTGCCTGTTTCTTTCAAATGTGGACAATTTTGAAAACAAAAAAGTTGTATGAATTCTTAATGGGGGAAAACGTAGCAGGTGTGTGTGTGTGTGTGTGCGTGTGGGCGGGGGGGGGGGGGGGCGGGGGGGGGGGGGGGGGGG
>VUQG01003255.1:0-14259 GCA_015106755.1 Etia nguti
TGCAGCCTTTTATTCTGTGACACACAGTTGCACAAACACCCATTGTAAAACCCCCTATGGTCACAAAAGGTTAAATCTGTGTGTGTGTGTGTGTGTACATGACTTCCTGCCACACAATATATGCTTACACCTGTTTAACCACATTTCCTAGTTATCCAAAGGTCATCTGCCCACAACCGTATATGGCTTAACCCCTTTAATGGTTCACCATATACAAGCATAGGCGAGCCCCTAAATGGCCGGAAGTGACCATTCCAAGGAGATAAAGAAACCAGGATCTCACATGGAATGTGCCTATAATAAAACACTACAGCCTCCCCCACCAACAGGCTGGGGAGGGCAATAGAAACAGAAGAATGTCTTTGATCATATAGTTTGAACCAAGACTTACAAATTTAAGTACAATAATGGCAACATTTAACAATTTGACTCCAACAAATACCTGCCATCAAAACACCACCTCCACTTCCTCAGGAAAATATTCATCTATTCTGTAGCTACAAAAGTTGCAGTCTCACATCCATTTTGATGGTTTAATATCTGCCACAATGTTCACTTTATTGGAACTTTTTCTACGTGTGATTTGTATTAATTCTCACAATCAAACAGCTGTAGACTTTTAATCCTTAATCTACAAATTTGACAAATCTCAGGGTTTAAATTGCCAGAAAGACAGGCCTGTGGTGTCAACAGTATGAAGCAAGCTTGGGTCAGTATACTTGTGACGCAGTACTGTGTGTTGTAAAACACAAAGTGTTCTTGTAATTACTGCTGAATAATCAATAATGGCAGACATGCATGCAAACTTGCAGTCTGTTTACTGGAACTGATGTGGGAAACCTTGCTGGGAATGTTACAGTCAGAGCAAATGGGCACTTTACTGTTGTGTAACAAGTGACCCTCATAAACAGGCACAAACAAGGTAAGGACATACGCACTGCCTCTCTCTGTTTCCTCTGTTTACGTCAGCGAGTCCCTGCAGTCACTCACTGCTGGCATAAGCGTCGCTAACAAACACACACACATATCTACTCCACATTATACCCTTCGAGTCATCCCCTTGGCACTGAGGGGGACTCCAGTCTCTTTATGAGGAGTTAGACATTCATCTGGCAGCTATTGCAGCAGCTGTCCACACCTTGACCCCTAATTTATAACTCGGTGGTCTGTCGGTGGACGAGAATCAAATGCAGAAATAAACATATCATAAAAAGCAGCAGCGAATAAACATGAGTGCTGATGTAGTATTATAAGAGCTATAGCTGTACTTAATACAAAAGGAGAAATACTGTTAATAACAGGGAAGACTAAACAGTAGCAAGAGGTTATTCATTTAAAAGTAGTCGGATTAAAGGTTAGTAGAGTATTTTACCTTTTCACACACTTTCACTCTTCATTTTCCTATTGTTTCACTATTTTTACATGTATTACTTACATACTGTACAACACATACAGTCTGAATCAAACACTGCGATAGACACAAAAGCCTTTCATGTTTAGTTGTAATACTTTTACACAGAGAATCTAATCTGTGCTCAGTAACTTCTAACACAGTTGTTGTCAGAAGTTTACATACGCTCATCATGGTTAAATCTGTAAATGATTTATTTGAACTGATATTTTTTCCAAGGGTGGAATGAATATACAGCATACATCTTTAATGACTTCAAAAAACAAAGAATAAAGAATCAGGATTTATTTTATTTTGGTTTCTCTAATTTACACAGGGTCAAAAGTGTGGATTACACTCCAACTAATATTTGGTTAAATGTCCCTTAGAAAGTTGCACCTAGCACAGATGTTGACCAAATTTTTCTCGGCAAAATTGATGGAGCTCATTTATTTTGGTTCGTTTTGTGGCATGGAACCAGCTTTACAGCTTAACTCAAAACTTTTCAACAGGGTTAAGGCTGAAGGTTTGGGAAGGCCATTAAAGAAGTTTAATGTTGGCCTGTTTTATTTGGAACACCCAATTCTGTCCATGTTTAGTCTAGCGTGAAGTGAAGTTGAAGAATTCCATCTACTTTGAGCAATGTATCAGTAGCACTGGCAGCAAAACAGCCCCAGAGTATGATGCAACCACCACCATGCTTGAGAGTTGGTCCAGTGTTCTTAGGTTTGAAAGTCTCATCTTTACTTCTCCAAACATGCCTCTTGCCATTGTGGCCAAATAGCTCAATCTTTGTTAAATCTGACCTAAAAACTTTCACCAAGAGGGGATTTAACTTGTCCATGTGGGACCCTCTCAGTGCATGGCGATGTAAAACTGGCTTTCCTGTGGACAGTTGGTGTTGCAGTAGTTTCTGGTTTCTGGTTAACTTGAACCTGGGTTTTTTTTACTGAACAACCACCCCTTATCCAAGAGTGACAGTTTGGGTTTTCTTCCAGACCTTGGCAAAGTGTGACACATCCAAATAAGATGTGCTTATGTATAATTGTTTTGAATCATCTTGGAATGTGCAGTTGTTTAGAAATGGCTCCAAGAGAGCTTCCCAACCTGTGCAAATCTACAGTTCTCCTTAGACTTTTCTACTGCTCTGAGTATTGACCAATGCTCAGAGCAATAGACGACTGCTGTGAAACGAATCCTTTTTATGCTGACAAAGAGAAACTACCAGTTGTAGGCCTTGGCTTTGTTAAGTTAAAAGAGACTATAGAACCTTCAGCACTGCTTATGAAAAAATTTAAGTGAGTGTATGTATATTTTTGAGCCTGCATGTATACTTCTGATCGAGGTCAGAGGAAAATTCAAATAAATTACTGCTTGTGCACCCAATTCTTATTTTTACAAGTCATTAGAGATATATGCTGTTATAATCATTGCACCCCGGAAAAACAACGGCTCAAAGAAATCATTAAAAGCCCATAATTATCATGACATTCATGTCCATGATAAGTTTATGTAAACTCCTGACCATAAATGGCATGGCTTTGTAGACTTTTGCTTTCGGTCCTTTCCTTCAAACATATTCTAACAATTGCTACTGTACTACCATTATAAAAACTAAGATTTATGTTATGTTAAAAACAGAAATTACCAGCTAACAGCAACTCAAACGGAAGCACACTGCAGCTCCAGTCATATACAATGTCATACATTACATCGTGCTGTCTGCTGAGCCTGTATGCCCCCATTAATCCCCGCTGACACCAACATACTGACATAGCTTCTCCTTATGGACTTAAATATTCTAAACTTACATCAGGATCCAGCTCCTCTAATTCATCCTCTAACCGCTGCAACTCTTCTTCTGAGAGTTTCTTCAGCAGCTCATCCTCGTCTATGTCTCTGTACTTCTCCATCTCCTTCCTCAGAAGCGCCATTGTGGACAGCACACCTGGGGTAAAAAAAAAGTGTACAATATGTCTTGGAAAATAACAGAAATAAAATATTAACACATCAATTATGAGCAATGACTGCAATCAATTTTGCAGTTATACTGTTTGAGGTAATATACTTGGCAATTACGCATAACAGTATTTATTGTTTTCTTGTATTCTCTTGGGATGTGTTCAAGATGTGAGACATATTCAAACCGTTCTCTCACCTCAGCAACCCCTCCAAATGAAAAAGGCAAACTGTAGGAGAACAGGAGCCTAGATTATATCTATGGATGGAAACAACCAAGAAACAAGTAATTAAAATAAATGTTGGAATAACAGTGGGCTTGAAGGATCAGAGAAAAGCAAGGCAATGCTTTAACAGTGGAATTCAGAAGACGGACGGACCTTAATGACCCCCACCTCGGGTAAAATAACAGCAAAGGCAGCCAAGTGCCCGTAGCCCTCTTGGGAAAGCAGTTACACCTGAAAGAGGCAAAAGTAAATAGTGTGAAGAGAGATTAATAGCTCGCAGAATTAGAAAACAATACTACGTCACAAATGTGGAAAGAAGTGAAACATCATATTTCTCTGCTTGTCATCTCTTCTCTACTACTCCGATATTTCAGAAAGCAACTGTCCGAAAATACAGAAGGCTGGAAAATACGAAATCCTTTCAGTACAAAAGAAATGTGTGAGAATGTGTCAAACGTTTTCACTGGTAATGCTTTAAATGTTTTTCTTTTGATTTCTCTTATATCGTCACATAGTTTTTGAGAGCTATTGGAGTGTTCATTTTCATGCCCTCAAAAGGTTTCCATGTGCCACACTCACATCTTTAGAGCAAATATGACGCTACGGCCAGCAGCAGGTTAGCACAACTTAGCACAGAGTGGAAAGATAAAAAGCTAACCCAGCACTTCTCAAAGCTAACAATTCCCAACTACCGGCATATATACAATTAAGCTGTTAACAGGATTGCTGGATGGTTTTCAACTGCTCCCAGCCAAGACAAGTCTGATATATAACTGTATTTATATGCTTTTATACAGGTTTTTGAATTACTTAAAACTAAATATGAATGAGTTTACAGATGCAGACAGGTGGACAAGCTGCACCGTTAATCATAATTTAAGGTGAAATATTTTGAAGCCTTCCTACGTGCTTTATTTCGTTGCCTTGTACTTGTGACATGTGCAATGACAATAAAGTTGAATTCTATTCTATTCTATTTATTATTATTCTCTGCAAGAATTTTTCCATTTATTTGTCACTATTTCAATTTGATTCAATTAGACAAAAAACAGTTGTCTGATTGAATTGGATTTGCTTACAATTTTTCACCTATTTGCTTGACACATGTTTATTTCGCTCATATCCTGTTGCTGATCTTCTGCTTATTTTCTCCAAGTGTTCCCCTGAAAACTTTATGAATGTTGGATAGGTCAGATATGCTGTCCGTAAATGTGTCTTGCTCTTGTTTCTTTCTCAAACAGCTATGAAGACTCATTGCAAATCTTTCTCTCGAACTCTGTCTTGGCTCTGCGACCAGATGACTGATAATGGATGAGCTGCAGTGGAACATTTGTGGACCACAGCACCAAACACTGGGCACGCACACGCTCTCTAAGCCCCAAGTTCCTTAAAGCTCTAGTTCAGGGTCTGACAAGTGTTGAACTGCTGCTGATGGATGCCCACATGACAACATTAACTATAACTTCACTGACCTTGTATCAGGTGATGGGAATGATCTCAAATTAGGCAGAAAATGTTGAGCTTGAGTTGGAGCTCAAAGTGCAGAAAATTATGTTTTTGAGGAGCACAAATGTGAAAGAAAGCCTATCTTTTTGATCTCAGGGATGTCACCAAGTGTGCTTTGGCTTTAATCCTAAAAAGCGGGGTCAAGCGTGTTGTTCTTTTGTTCTGCTTTCTCTTTTCGCTCCATGTCAAGACAAGTTTCCAAAACCAGAGATGAAGAACTGGGCTGCACTCCAAATAGCACTGCAAGCCTACTGGAAGACTGCAACCTGTTCTGATGATATCGAACAGACGCCTGCCTGTATTTCTATAAGCCTCTGCTTCATTAGAGGACATTCACTGGGCAGAAAGAGCAAAAGAACTAGAAATGACCTGAACCAGAATGTACCCTCTGCAGTCATAAACATCTAACTTGCCTCTTGCCCTTGAAAGCAGGCCTATCCAATCCTTAAGCCTCTAAGAATAGCTACACTGATACGGGATAATTAATCAAGTCAGATATGTGTAAAACCTTGGTAGGGCAACTGGTCTTGCATGAGCACAGCCTTTCACTAACTGAGAGCAGAAGATAAAAAGAAGATTTCAGAACTAAAGTCTTTTTAAAACTGCATGCATACAAGTTAGCTACTCCAGGGTGAAGGCAAGATTTTTTTCAGTCATGAAGTACGCAGACATTTCTGCAATATTCACAAATCCTCTCAGAGTGAAAACTTAAATATTCATCACAGAAATAAGCTCATGCAGCAATATTAAAGTAACTTTCTTTTGGTAACTCCTCGTTAAATGCTTTTAAACAGCATACAAATGGCACGTGAAGCCTTTGTTGCCATCTTCTCCAGGCTGCTGAAACGACATCCACGACATCTTTGTGCATAACTACTTCACAGATTCACATTCAGATATAAACATAACTCTACATATCTCCAGGGTAAAAAGGTAAATTAAAAGTGATTTTAATTGATTAAATTACCCCTAAAATATCTTAGATGCCCTGTTTGTTCTAGGTTTGATGTTGAAATGGTATAAATCTATAATAATCACACTTAACTCTGTTCATTTTTGTGAAAGCTGAGGAATTAAAGCCTAGTTTTGCACCACACAATGTAAAGGAAAGATAGCATTTGTAAAAATTGCACACATATCTGAAATGTCCCAGCAGACAACAGCTGAGAGACAACTGTTCTCCTTTACTCAGCCACATGTCACAATGGATGTGGCAGAAAATAAGCTCTGGGGTAAGGATGGCGTGTTTCATTACTGCCACTCCAAAGAAAAGCCAATTTAGTTGGTAGATTTAGACCTGGCATTGAAGTCGTGCATACAACCAAAACCATTAAACACCACACATTAAGTAATCCTTCATTTTGCTGAGGACATCGAACACATCTGTGGCCATTTTTTTTGCTTTGGGGCCAGCACAGAGTCATATATCATGATCTGTATACCAGACCAAGTAGCTCACTTGCTGCCTTGGACCTGGGGTCGGGCCATTTGTTCATTCTGCAGAGGTCAAAGTGTCATAATGTTTTTGTCAAGTGTAATATCACCAATGAGTGCTGTTATAATCCAGCTGATAATATAATACAGGCTAAACCAGGAGGTAAATAGCAGACTTCTGAAGCACCAGTAAGAGCTGTGCTCATAAAACAAATAAAAATGACTGACAAACAGAAGTTCCACAGCTTAGTTATTTCTAGAGTGGATGTGTGGAGGTCACAGAAAACCAGCAACTTTTGTATACTTCTGAACTCCTGTTTCTGCAAAGTTGTAATAATTTTAATAATTAAATTTAAAAATGTAATTATGATTGGTGCAAATACAGTCACAATAAAAAAATTTTAAAAACTCCCAATCTGCATCTTTAGAAGTGTTTAACATAGCCATATTATGTTCATTTTAATATTAAACCTGCAACAGCCAAGATAAATGATGAAAAACAGAAACAGGGAACTTATGTTTGGCTGTTCATTTTTCCCAGAAAAGGGCTTCATTTTTTGTTTTCATGACACTTTAAGTAAATGTTAAACTGTAATCCGGTTCACGGTTTTAACACGGAGAAGTGACCTTAACTTATTTGACTGCTGTGCTGCCCACAGTATAATATATGCATTAATTTCCCTACCTCCTCCAGCGCTATTTATAGCCAGCTGGTCCCGCTGGGTGACAGCAACGAATACTTTGACCAGATATGGTTTCCTTCACAGCCGCCTGGAGTCGCAGCAGTGCGAAGTACGGTCCGCTGCAAGCGCGCAACTCCGGGAATCCGCCAAATGTCCCCTAAATCAAACCGTCCATGACCCGCGGACAATCTTGAATCCAGAAGATTTCAGCTCTCACAAAGTTTCCTCTCCCGGTTCTGGTCGATTCTCTGTGGAGCTGGTGGGACTGAATCTCATCTCCAGCAAAGGGCAAACCAAACTTATGGGGAAGAGATCCTCCTCCTCCTCTCCTCGCTCACGGCTGCTGTGTCACTCCTGTGATGTCACGAAGATGCGCTGCCTCCATTATCGGACAATGGTTCACTATGGAGCGTAGCTCACGATAACGTTTATGGTTTGCACTCGAGCTGCAGGAGTCTGCGCAGAATAGCGGTTAGTTTGGTGACTGTAAAACGCTTAAGTGCAGGACTCTGGATCCTTATTATTTTACTGTGCAGCAAGTTATTGTATTCTTACAAGTACAGTGAGCAAACCCGTACCAAGTCTGCTTATATTGGTTCTGAAGTAAGCACTAATTTAAATTTACGTTGGCTACAGCGCAGACAGATGACACAGGATCGGTCTGTGTAGAATATTCAGTGGAGTAACAGCAGATGTTTGTGCAGTCACGTTACAGTGAAAGTTTCTAAATGAACTGAACTGAAAACTAAAGTTCACTCAAATCCATTAACATGGTGAAATTCTAATCGACTGGAGTCATTTTTAATTTGTATAGACAGCCAAATAAAACTGTTTAAAATACTCATTTTGACCTCATGTTAAAATAAGTTTGGGGGGGGGCGATCTGCAGTTACAGAATATTTTGACTACAGATCAACTTTTTTTTGTTTTTTACTTTGGTGATTAAATATAAATATTATGTAGCAAAACTCAAAGCTGTTTAATAAAGCACCTGATAAACAAGCAGTACTCTCCCAAGGCAAGCTCACTCTGAGCATTATTTACCCTGAAAGGGAATGGTGCTGTATTTCATATATATTAATTTTGGGGATTTTTTTTTGTTCTTTTTAAAAACTACTTTAGCTGCACTACAAATGTCTTCAAGTTAGATTAGGGTAGCATGACTGATCTTTACTTTGATTACACAGACATTATGTAGGACTAAGGTAGGTAATAGATAACAGGTATCGATTTTAAATAATTGGACGTGAATAATCAGAGCTTCTTTAATATTATAAAACAATATATTTCTAACTTACTAGGCAGCCCATTCTCTTTCTCTTGACAATAGCGTCTTTAAAGGTTTGAAAAAAGGTAGAAATGTGAAATATAAGTTAAATCAGGGGTTAAATGTGGCATATTGGAGTGCAAACTATAACATGACATTTAAAACTATATTTCCCAGTATACCAGTATCAATTCCTAAACGCTGGCAATAGAAACGAAGAGTAGGATTTTGAGCATAGTTATAAAGATACATTTTATTAAACCAATGTATGCAAGTTTGGCCTTAATTGACCTTGAAGAGGTCAGGGGTCCAAAGTAACATGATATTTAGAATTTCCATATCGTTCCCTATACGCCCATGTTGTCAATTCAAACAATGGCAGTAGAAACATGGCTTTAACTCTATACAGCATCACCACGTCACGTTTGACCTTTAGATTGATATAGATTTTGAAAGGGAGGTCAGAGGTTAAACTTGAAAACGTTATATGGTACTTTCTATATTTTGACAATACACATCACACTTGCAAGAATTTGCTTACAAGAAACTCCCCCTCCCCCCAATTTTTGCCCAACTAACCATTAAACTGATCTTGATGGATATAAGGGAAAATTTAATGGATTATTAGCATGACCCCACCTAGATAATTTTAATCAGAATTTAAGTTTTTGAGCCAGACAGCATGACACACATGCAAACCTCGTTTGAAGCTTATATTTGAAATATATATTATATAAATAAACAGCTAGATTCACTGCAATGTGAAACTCAGCTGTAAGCTTGAAAAGAGCATTTATCAGTGAAGTTACTTGACGTTGAAATGAGATGTCAGAAGGTATAAAGACATGATTTTAGATCTGTATTTTTACATAATGTTTAATAAACAAGTTGCACCAAGTTCCACCAAATGCATAGAGAGACTCTAGTGCATGCATAGGGTACAGCAAACACCGCAAATAATGCAGGAAGTCACACAAGAATCAAAGAAAAAGCAAAACATGCAATAAAGAACACATATGGCTTAACTAGAATGAAAAGAAAGTGCAGAATTAAAGCCACATGGAATTTTTTTTATTAACCTCAGGACTGATGACATATTATTTAATGTTTTCAATTCCTGGCCTCCAAAGGTTTTGTTTTAACGGCTTTTTATAGCTTTCAAATTCTATTTTGTTTTTAAAAAGGCAACTCAAAATAACATTACTGTACAATACTGTGACCCCACCAAATCTCAAAAGTCTTTGTTACAGAATCCAGAACACTGAAACAGAACCAAGAGCATAGGAAGTGACTTCTGGCTTCCGAAGTTGACGAAAGACTTTGCCATCTTTAAAATAATGCAAAGAAACACTCAGACTGGTTAAACAGTTTGACAAGTCAAAGAATGCATCTGCTGCTTAATTTATCACTATGCTTGCATTCTAGGAGGTTCAAGACAGCTCGGCATCAATCGCAGTCATAACTGTGTGGATCCAAAGGTCCTGATCATCCACTGTAGTGTCCACTAGGTAAACTGTCAACCTGCGCTCCCAAGGCTCACCTTTGACCTCCGACACATCTTGCACACTGTCCACCACTGCGACCAGTGCACGATTCTCTACATGATCTCTGAATAACATGGAGGAATCCTCTGACCATTGGTGCTGTGTTACACCTGTGTGATCAGGAGAAAGAAACAACTACTATCTGTACACCACAGACTTCATATGAAACATGGACATGGCTACTACAACACCACCCACTGCCTTTTGCATTTTGGCTTTCACTATACTGATTGTTAGTAGTGACTATGTTTGGATGGATGGATTAGCTCAGTCATACCTCTCTGATCTTTTAACTAAAAATACTCTCAGGTCAGCTGATAAGTTGCTTCTGATCGTCCCTAGAAGCAGGCTAAAACACAGAGGAGACCGGGCCTTTGCGATTGCTGTGCCCAAACTTTGGAACTGTCTGCCTCTTCATACTAGGATCTCTCCAACACTCTACATCTTTAAAACCCATCTGAAAACACATCTTTACTCACTAGCTTTTAATTATGACTGAGTTTTTGTTTTGTTCTTTGTGTGCGTTTGTTCTACTTTTTACCTTTTTACTATGTAAAGCACTTTGGTCAACCTGTGCTGTTTTTAAATGTGCTTATAAATAAATTGATTGATTGATTGGATAATAAGTTGTGCTGTCAAGTTAAGTCGCATGCAATAAGATTTGCTTGTTGAGCACTTCTTTGCAAATGACAAGCAGTCCCAAGAAGGAGATTCCAGGTTTCAGATGGCAGCTAACCCTCAAACAACAGAATTCTTATATTCCATGGTAGACATTATAATTGTACCTACCAATGGAAGAAATAAAATTTAACTCCACACACCCAACCACTTCCACAAAATGGAGTACAAATCTCTTGTACGGTCTGTACTTTATAGAAAGTCATGTTATTTGTAAGGCAATTGCATTAAATTGCTGCAAAAACTATCAACATCACAAATACAGTGGAGAGTTAATTGGCGAGTCTTAAATGATATATATTTAAATGCATGTCAACCACTGAAGCTACATGAAGAGAATAACTCACCTGCCAGTTGTGCAGTCATAGCCTGGAAGGGCAGCTGTCTGAACTCTTCTATTAAAGGCCTGATGAGCGTACTGTGGACCAGCTCATGCTTACCGTAGTCCAGCTGGTAAACAGACACCAAGCCACTGGAAAGACTCCCCTTCACCTTCACACGGTGCCAACTAGATACAGGTACGCATCAGTTAAGCCATCGACCCTGACACAATAGCAACTTATTAATGTTAAACTGTGAACCCTGGCATCGCACAGCGAAGCAGTTACTGTTATCCTCCGAAAGTGAAGTTATAAAAGGAAAAATTCTTTAAGAATATTTTATATAATTTTGGAGTCTCAAAAACATGTTACAAAGACAATGTGTTAAGGAAGGAGAGAGAATAAGTGAAGTAGTTGATTTGTTCTGGAAGGACTGACAGACTTTCTTTAGCAGCCATGTGTCAACTTACTTTTTGTCTATTTTGGCAGCATAGATGTGTCCTTTCTGGATGGTGGTGGTTGGGTAGGTCTTCCATGTCTGGTTGTAATAAAGCATCATCTCCCCCATCAACACCACCAGCTTATGCAGGTCATGCCAAGCCTGCAGCACAAAGTAACCAGGGTGGCATGCCACAGGTACAAACACATCCATATTCTGCCCAGGCTGAAAGAAGAGGACAAGGACAATGACTCCTTGGTACTCCAGTTTTGTTTTGTTTGTTTTTGTTTTTTTGTTTTTTTTTGGGGGGGGGTATGGGATAAGCCCCCACCCAAATTCTGTACAAATTTTATTTTACCATAATCTGTAAACCAATGTGAGAAATTGCTTACACACACACGACAAATTTGAACAGTAACATTATGTTGAACTTTAAACTGGACCAATTATATTCATTTTCAATGCTTCAATGTTACAGTTTTATTGTTGGACTGTGCTAGAGTAGCTCTGCATGTTTCATCATCCAAAACAATCCTTTTATCTTAAACTAAGCCTTGATGAGCTTCAGTTTATCCTCTCTGAAACAAACCACTTTGGCTTCACCATGCTCTCTTTAAACCAACTTTTTTCTGATTGGCTTCCCCTGGGAACAAAAGCATTTGAAGGAGAGGTGGGAAGGAGTTTTGTGCTTAAAGTCAGGGCTGTGTGTCTGAGACTACTATTCGTGCGGCCATCTTTTTCGCCCAAAAGAAGGTTAGCTCATCTCACCAGGGGGAGATCCAACGGAGGTGGCAGCTGAAGTAGTTGCATCTGAGTTTTGGTGATGGCATCCCCACCCCCTGCTATGTGACATGGCTGGGGTGAAGCCTTCACAGTGGGATCTGTAGGATTCGAGACTGAGCTGCTGAGAGACGAGCTCTCCATCAGAGCAGTGAGACCTACAAGTTTAAACAACACAGCCACATTCAAAACAGCATAAACAGCACTGAGCTTTTAACAATTAAATGCCATCACTCTTAAATTAAAAAAGAGATTATGTGCTTAAATAACAAAACCAAAAATAAAAGCTTCAGGTCAAATGTTGACTGCTGGTGGGAACTATTTTAGACCCAGAATGTTTATGATGTGCAACATTACCTGTATTCATGTTGCAACTGGTGATTGTGTTGTTGTTCTGTATTGTGAGCTTCTTCCACAACTCTGACTGGGCCAAGTGATGGTTGATGCTCTTGTCCAACTGCTGACTGTCAACGCCAATGAAAAGATACATATAGACAAGCGTGTCCTTTGTGTCCTGGTTTAATTTCAAGATCTGAAAAACAAAAGAATGATTAAAAGAATACATGGACAAAATTTACAAATTCAGAGCTTACATTTAGCGTGACTGCTTTACACGGTTGCACTTTGGAGTTAATACTTAACTGCACGTCTATTAATGAACCAAAATACGACAACCAAAAGCGTAACACACTGTTAGAACGTACAAGACCTGTGATTTGCCCTGTGATGTACAGCACTAATACAGTGTCAGCAGATCCTTTATTTTGTGCATTTTGAGTTAAAGAACCAACACAAATCGTATTTGGCCCAACACATTCTCATCATCCTTCTCATCAGAAATTCATGGTTTGTGCGTCCTTAGACCAATGCCAGTGGATGGTCTCCATAGTTCTTTCACTAGCATTACTGGTTATTGTATGCCTCCAGAGTCAAGTATTTCCTATTTAGAGATACTTCATACTATTTACCTGGAAAGTTGTCAAAAATCATTTAGGTCTTTAAAAATTGGCCACTATTCCAGAATGCAGTTACAAGTTACAGTATACTGTGCTTCAAAGTGAAGATTTTATTATCAGCAGCATTTACCAGGTCTATTTTTTGATGTAGATATTACCTTCATTTTACAGGCTTCAGAGCCCATAACAGCCTCTTTCACCCACATAATGGCCTCTGGGCTCCAGTCTCCCTTAGGAACAGGAAGGTCAGCTAGGCGACATTTAATAGCCTGGCAAAGACACAATTACAAACCTTTACTTGTGTTACAAAGAACAATTGCTTTAGTCCAGCAACTTTGACATGCATTTATCTGGGAATTTGTCTAATCATATCAATATCAATTACCCAAAACACAGAGCATCAAAATTCCTTGTTCATTTTTTCAGGAGTCTCTCCTGAAGGCTGTCTGATCACTGATTTCTCCATCACCTTGAACAAACACAAATAACTAACCTGTGGTGGGATAATGATGAAGTCTTTCAAAAGAAGAGGGAGGATCTCCCGAAGATCAGTGAGTTCTAGTGTTGCTGGGACACCAAAGTCAATGAAGAAAATCTCCATCACTCTGTTACCGTACATGTTGGTGATCTAAAAATAAAAGCAGTAAAATTAATTGGGTGCCAAATTAAAAAAAAACAAACAAACAAAAAAACAAAACTAAAAAAAAAACTTACTGGTCATGATCTTTGACATCCTCAAAATATTTCTTTAAATTATTTTTAAGTCTTTAAACAAATACACTGCCAATATTTGTTTCCTACCTCCACTCTGGCCCATTTTCCTTTGTAGCGAGCTAGACAGTACTTGCCAATGAAGGGCCTGGACACCAGGAACTCAGATGTCATCTAGTAGGAAAATCACAGCAACAGTGTTAAAACATTTCACCCATTCCACAGGGGAAATGGCAATTACAAGGAACTCATATCTGTTGGAGTCAAATTGTTAAATGTTGCCATTATTGTACTTAAATTTGTAAGTCTTAGTTCAAACTATATGATCAAAGACATTCTTCTGTTTCTATTGCCCTCCCCAGCCT